>CM030182.1:17524894-17527394 GCA_017639675.1 Aplochiton taeniatus
CTCACTATTTCAGTTGGAAAATGTCTTCCCTCTCACTATTTCTTTAACGGCAGACGGGAACCAAGGACACCAAGGTTCATGGAAATCCAGACACGGAGGGATTTTATTTGTGGGTTTTTATTCAAAGTGAACAACAAACGACACTTATCCAAAACGCACACATACAAACGTACAAACATACAAACATCAACCACCATTGTAAAGAGTGGCCTGTGACACTGCAGCTAACGGCAGACAGAGAGATATGAAATGCTACGGGAATGCTAGGAATGAAATGGAATGCTAAATGATTTGTGCTCTTGTTCTGTGTGCGTGTTTGTGTTTGTGTGTGTTTGTGTGTGTGTGTGTGTGTGGGGGGGGGGGGGGGGATGCTTTTCTTGTCTTTTTCCTGCACTGATCTAAGATCTATGAAAACACATTTTATCATCCTAACTCTTTTGATATCACACCGTGCGATTTTTCCGAAATATTTCAGCTGACTCTGGAACAGGCCTTGAGAATTGAAATCAACTCACAGATAATGTCCTCAGCAATACTTCTGGGTGACACGAGTTTATTTGTTCCAAGTTGATCTAAAACAATGTAAGTATTTCATCCATAAATAAAATCAAAACATACGTGAGGTTTAGAGGTTTTCTGTCATGCGGCTTTTTTTGGTACCGACCAAATCGCTGCCAGCGTCATGACGACAGAGAGGCTGATTGTATTGGCAGGGAGTTAGGGAACCAGTCGATGGTGACACTGACTCATCCGCCATATGATCGGACACACACACACACACACAAACGCACGCACACACACACGCACACACACACGCACACACGCACACACACACACACACACACACGCACACACAGGCTACTGCGTTTGTCCATTCGTTTGGTGGCTGTGTCTGGCATACGGGTACCACGCGAAACTTGTACCCACTCATTTGGAATATGATTGAGCAAAGTCACAGGCCGTGTGTGTGTGTGTGTGTGTGTGCGTGTGTGTGTGTGTGTGTGTGTGTGTCTGTGTGTGTGTCTGTGTGTGTGTTGAGTCGGTATTGCTTCATACCAGTTCATGGTGACATTAAGCACCTAGTCATCCAATCTGCTTAGCATATGACAGGGTCTAACTCAGAGTAGACTGATAATGCAGACCTTAAGCTATCATGTTGTGTGTGTGTGTGTGTGTGTGTGTGTGTGTGTGTGTGTGTGTTTGAGTGGAGGTGAGAGGGAGTTATTGTGTGTATGTGTGTGTGTGTGAGCGTGTGTGTGAGAGCGCCCATGTGTGTGTGCGTATGTCTGAGAGAGTGTGTGTGTGTGTGTGTGTGTGTGTGTGTGTTTGAGTGGAGGTGAGAGGGAGTTATTGTGTGTATGTGTGTGTGTGTGAGCGTGTGTGTGAGAGCGCCCATGTGTGTGTGCGTATGTCTGAGAGAGTGTGTGTGTGTGTGTGTGTGTGTGTGTTTGCATACTCAATGGGCTCAATAGCAAACGTGTGTGAGCGGCCACAGATCCAGGGGCTGTAATTACATTAGCTAGTGTAGCGAGCAGGCTTTTTAATTGAGTGTCCCCAGTCACACAGAACAGGCTATAAATCAATGGGCTAAGCCTGGCCGGACCAACACTACAGTATAGCAGGGGACAGGATGAAAGGCCGAGGGCGGAGCGTGTGTGTGTGTGTGTGTGTGTGTGTCTGTGTGTGTGTGTGGTGGTGGGGGGGTGGAGGGGGTGTTCTCACATATGGTGTGTGTGTGTGTGCGGGGGGGTGCGCTCACGTAAGGTGAGCTTGTGTGTGTGTGTGTGTGTGTGTGGGGGGGGGGGGGGGGTTTGTAGCATTTGCCGTTCCTGTCGTTGTGTGACCCAACCAAAGGGTCACTGAGCTGTACAACTCAACAGTTGTCTTAATTTAACATTTAATTACATTTAACAATATATAGCATCATATACTAACGCCGCACACTCTGGAGGGTGGCATTGTCTCTCCCAGTACTTTAGAAGGACAGCAATGGCCATGCCATGTGATCTGTGGAGCAAAATATTCACACCGACACAAGGTTACTAATTATTCTGTGGCAAAATTAATGAATCTAAAATACTTTCTAAGTTAGATATTATATTGCTGCTTGAGCTACTTATAATAAATATATGCATGTATGCGCTGGACATACAAGGCTGTGTGTTATTGAAAACAAATGCATCACATCATTGACCTTTAGCTTGACCTGAAATGTGGAACTTTGTTGCTTGTTTTTACCAAACAACGTCCTGTGAAACAGCTTGAAAAAATCATATGTATGATTTTGTATTATTATTATTATAGTAATAAGTATAATAAGTATTATTATTAATAATTATTATTCCTATTTATTATTATATTGTTGTTTTTAATACTTCTGTTCTTTCCTTAGGGTCATGGTTTGATCTGCATGATGGAAAACGTAAGTGAAACATTCTGTATTCCCTCTTTCATGTTCTATTCTATTCTATTTTATTCTATTCTATTCTATTCTATTCAG
>CM030182.1:17539894-17547394 GCA_017639675.1 Aplochiton taeniatus
CTCCTTTTCTCTCTGTCTTTAATGGAAGTGTTCCTATGGTCACTGTCACAAGGGAAGGCCAACCATAAATCCATAATTGATATTTTATTAAAATTGGGTAGACTTCAACATAGACTGCATTGCCGACATTTTAAAACGCTGACCCTAGGATTGTGAAGTTTTTTTAGTTGTTTTAATTTTGTTTTAGATTTGCCTATTTTGAAGTTTGCTGTAGTTTCAGACGGGTGCCCTTTCGTTTGAGGAGAATGTGTTTTCTAAGGAATTATGAGTGATGGTATTATTCTATATATAAATATCTATTAAAGATAAGGAATTATGAGTGATGGTCTATTAAAGCATGCTCACAAATGGAGGCCAGAGTTGCTTCAGTTGATAAGCAGCTTTAAGCCCGATACATTGGAGTGATGCGCACACACACACACACACACACACACACACACACACACACACACAGACTCAAACACACGCATGTGCACACACACCACACACTAACATGTCACATCTGGTTTGTCTGTTAACAAGGCCAGAGAAGTAGAGGTTGTAGGTTTGAGGAACGGGTCACTCAAATGATAAGCGTCTGACCTGATTCATGAATGTTTGTGTGTGTGTGTGTGTGTGTGTGTGTGTGTGTGTGTGTGTGTGTGTGTGTGTGTGTGTGTGTGTCAGGCAGTGTGTGGGTGGAAAGCCATTTGGCAGTTGAAATAGCACATGGATTAGTTTACATTTCGAAGCGACTTTATTTTCTGCCAGATTTATTTATTTTTTATTTTTGGCGTTCAGAATGTCGTAATCCACAAAGAAGAATTGCAATTTTTTATAGAAGTCATTTTACATGTATCAGTGTATCAGTGTGTTATATTCTGTTTACACATCAAAATTAATCGCTTGGAATTTTAATAGTATGTCTATTAAGAAGAACAGTAATTTAAAATGAAGCACACACCCTGGAAAGCAAACAATGTCCAGCCCAGCCCAGCCCAGCCCAGCCCAGCGCAGCACAGCCCAGCCCAGCCCAGCCCAGCCCAGCCCAGCGCAGCACAGCACAGCACAGCACAGCACAGCACAGCACAGCACAGCACAGCACAGCACAGCCCAGCCCAGCATAGCGTAGCACAGCCCAGAGAGTGTGTTAGCAAACAATACTGGGCTATACAATTTATTCAGCCTGTATACAAGGCAAAACTAGTGCCATAAGATGCGTAATACATTACTTTATGACGACGTAGCCTTGCATGCTATATTTCATCTCCACCTTTATCTCCTCCCTCCCTCTCTCTTTCTTTCCCTCTCTCTCTCTCTCTCTCTCTCTCTCTCTCTCTCTTATGTCCATGTGCGCTTTCGGTGGCGCTATTCCTCATCAGAGCCCAAATAGGCATCAGACCCGTTCATATATCACCTCTGGGCGGGTGAGAGAGAGAGAGAGAGAGAGAGAGAGAGAGAGAGAGAGAGAGAGAGAGAGAGAGAGAAGAGAGAGAAGAGGGAGGGAGGGAGAGAGAAAGGGAAAGAGAGAGAGAGAGAGCGAGAGAGAGAGAGACAGAGAGAGAGGGAGGGAGGGAGAGAGAAAGGGAAAGAGAGAGAGAGAGAGCGAGAGAGAGAGAGACAGAGAGAGAGGGAGGGAGGGAGAGAGAAAGGGAAAGAGAGAGAGAGAGAGAGAGAGAGAGAGAGAGAGAGAGAGAGAGAGAGAGAGGGAGGGAGGGAGAGAGAAAGGGAAAGGGAGAGAGAGAGCTTCATGAGACCGTCAGCTTCATGTTCTAACACGGAGAAGACAAATGTTATCTCTTGGATTTACATCAGACCTAATGGGAAGACCCCAACACTATCTATTATCTGTTACATTCTCTCTCTCTCTCTCTCTCTCTCTCTCTCTCTCTCTGAATAATAAGTGCCTTCTTCTTTATTCCTCCTATCTTTGCCCGAGGCCATCCATTTTTTTGTACGGGGGTGTTCCTCTGCCGGCATGGGGCACCTGCATACGCCCCTAGATAAATGGGAGGGGGGGTGTGCATCCCTCTCCTCCTGGCTGCTCTGTCAGGTAACGCGGACAGCCCACTCGCTCACGCTCAGGTTGCTGGGGTAACCACAGTAGTGGCTGTCGCCACCCATCGCCTGCCACGGGAAGGAAGTGGAGCAGTGGAGTGAGACCGTGGAACAATTGGGCTTCTGTGTGGGAAAACCCTGGAATGTCTGTTTATAACAAGTCCAGTGGGGATTCCATAATGGTACCATGGAATATCTGTTTGGAATGGGAGCAGTAGAAATTCTAAAATGGAACCATGGAATATCTGTTTGGAATGGGAGCAGTTGGGATTCCATTATGGAATTTGTTTGTCTGTTTTTTATTTTCGGGGAGAGACAGAGAATAGTGAGCTCCTCAGTGTAACCTTTCTGCCATTGATCTTCTGTTCTGTGAAGAAGTAGAAGGAGCATCTACCCCTGCTCTAGCTGTACAGTGTAGAGTGTGTACTGTGTGTAGTGTGTGGAGTGTGTAGTGTGATTATGAAGTGTGGAGTGTGTAGTGTGTGGTGTGTGTTTAGTATTCAGGGTGGTCCTAGCTGTCATCCCAAAGCCCCCAGCCATACTCCCAGGGAGAGAGAGAGGAGCTGGCTGGGGGGTCTTCCAGCATGACGAGATGTGATACACTGAGATGAGATATGAACATGGTAGGAATAGAATTAGCATACACAATCAGATCCCACTGGCTTCTCTCTCTCTCTCTCTCTCTCTCTCTCTCTCTCTCTCTCATCCCTACTGGTATCATTAACACTATGAATAATACCTTGCAAAATACAAAATATGTACGGTCTCAAATGTATATAAGTTATCTTGCTTGCATGCTCATCTTCTCAGCGGATTTCGGTTGATAAACTTCTCGCGTGGGGAAAGTAACACCTTGAGTGAATAACTAATAATCTTACCAATGTGAATAATATAATAATATAAAAACAGAAATGGTGTTCTAACCAATGTGAATATGTCAATATAAAAACAGAAATGCTGTTCTAACCAATGTGAATAATATAAAAACAGAAATGGTGTTCTAACCAATGTGAATATGTCAATATAAAAACAGAAATGGTGTTCTAACCAATGTGAATATGTCAATATAAAAACAGAAATGGTGTTCTAACCAATGTGAATATGTCAATATAAAAACAGAAATGGTGTTCTAACCAATGTGAATATGTCAATATAAAAACAGAAATGGTGTTCTAACCAATGTGAATATGTCAATATAAAAACAGAAATGGTGTTCTAACCAATGTGAATATGTCAATATAAAAACAGAAATGCTGTTCTAACCAATGGGAATATGTCAATATAAAAACAGAAATGCTGTTCTAACCAATGGGAATATGTCAATATAAAAACAGAAAGGCTGTTCTAACCAATGTGAATATGTCAATATAAAAACAGAAATGCTGTTCTAACCAATGTGAATATGTCAATATAAAAACAGAAATGGTGTTCTAACCAATGTGAATATGTCAATATAAAAACAGAAATGGTGTTCTAACCAATGTGAATATGTCAATATAAAAACAGAAATGGTGTTCTAACCAATGTGAATATGTCAATATAAAAACAGAAATGCTGTTCTAACCAATGTGAATATGTCAATATAAAAACAGAAATGCTGTTCTAACCAATGTGAATATGTCAATATAAAAACAGAAATGGTGTTCTAACCAATGGGAATAATATAAAAACAGAAATGGTGTTCTAACCAATGTGAATATGTCAATATAAAAACAGAAATGGTGTTCTAACCAATGGGAATATGTCAATATAAAAACAGAAATGGTGTTCTAACCAATGTGAATATGTCAATATAAAAACAGAAATGCTGTTCTAACCAATGGGAATATGTCAATATAAAAACAGAAATGGTGTTCTAACCAATTTGAATAATATAAAAACAGAAATGGTGTTCTAACCAATGTGAATAATCTAAAAACAGAAATGGTGTTCTAACCAATGTGAATAATCTAAAAACAGAAATGATATTGTGCTCCTCATTATGAGGCACAAGAGATCTGTTCTCTCTCTGAATAGTTTTTAGGCATCCATGTGTCAATGACAGGGAATGTGTTCTAGCACACACACACACACACACACACACACACACACACACACACACACACACACACTCACACACATACACACACAGAAACGCACACACACACACACACACTCACACACAGAGACACACACACTCATACACACACACACATACACACATGCTCTCTTTCTGTTCTGTCACACACACACACACACACACACACACTCATTCACACATGTTCTGTCACACAGAAACACACACACACACACACACACACACACACACACACACACACACACACATCAGTTCTTGGACACTGATTCCAGCCGTTCAATAAAAACAGAATCCTTTCATAACAGGACCCTCAAAAAACAAACTGACTTTCTCCTGTCTGTTTTCCCACCCCAACCCCAACCCCAACACCAACCCCAACACCAACACTAACCCCAACCCCAACACCAACCCCAACACCAACACCAACCCCAACCCCAACACCAACCCCAACCCCAACCCCAACACCAACACCAACCCCAACCCCAACCCCAACACCAACCCCAACACTAACCCCAACCCTAACCCTAACCCTAACCCCAACACCAACACCAACCCCAACACCAACCCCAACCCCAACCCCAACACCAACCCCAACACCAACCCCAACCCTAACCCCAACACCAACACTAACCCCAACCCCAACACCAACCCCAACACCAACCCCAACACCAACCGCAACCCCAACACCAACACCAACCCCAACCCCAACACCAACACCAACACCAACACCAACACCAACCCCAACCCCAACACCAACCCCAACCCCAACCCCAACACCAACCCCAACACCAACCCCCGACCCCGACCCTAACCCCAACCCCAACCCCAACCCTAACCCTAACCCTAACCCCAACCCTAACCCCAACCCCAACCCCAACACCAACACCAACCCCAACCCTAACCCTAACCCCAAACCCCAACCCTAACCCCAACTCCAACTCCATCCCCAACCCCAACCCTAACCCTCACTCTGAATCTCTCTTCCTAGTTCTTAAATTAACACAGCACATTAAAACATATTGTTCAGAAATTAGCCTGAGCAAGCCAGAGTCATGGAAACTACTAGAAGCGAATAGTGAATATTTCTGTTTCTGTAGCTATTCGCATCTAGTAATTGATCTCTGGACAGTGAGGAATAACATTTCCCCACATGCTGTGAATTAGGTATATTTGTAGGGCAGATTCTCCTCTCTTTCAGATGTGTTTAATTTAACAGGTCTAACAGTTTAGCATATCGACAACCAAGAGTTCCCTCAGTAGAAGTTACGCTAGAAAAAAAAGATGAGTTAGAAAGTGTTTTATTCCAACACAAAAAAAATAACTGGAAAAAAACCTGACGTTTTGCTTGAAACCAGTTTCAAAAATGGAGGGCTGTCAAGCTTCTTTGATCTCTCCTTCCTTCATTGTTACAGATAAGCTGATACTTTCTCAGATTGAACTTATGAACCCTATCTATTATAAATAATATTATCATTGCAAGCTACTGTAAGCAGAGTGAGTTTGGTCTGTGAGGGATAAAATATGGATGCCTTGGGAGTGCTTGATTGTACAACATTTTAAAAGTCTCCGCTGCTTTTATGAGTTATCCATAGAAAAGAACAGAATCTAATATCCGCCAACGAACAAAGTCTGGTCCTAAAACCACGTTTTCTTCTTTGAACAGCTCCTGGAAGTGGTCTTTTTTACCTTTGACCTCCCCGTTCTTAGGCCTCACAGTAGGAGCAGTGGATGTCTAACCTACTGGGCCTTTTTCTCCCATCAGCCCCTGCTGTCCTCTCCTCTCCTCTCCTCTTCGTCCTCCATCTCACAAAGGGACCTCTGTGCTGCAGCTAAAGAAAGAACGTCACGCACACTTTGTTGAAGCCCTGAGTCACCCTTTCTCTCTCTCTCTCTCTCTCTCTCTCTCTCTCTCTCTCTCTCTCTCTCTCTCTCTCTCTCTCTCTCTCTCTCTCTCTCTCTCTCTCTCTCTGTCTCTTGCTCCCTCTCTCTCTCTCTCTCTCTGCTGCTCCTCTTCCTCCTCCTCTTCTCCCCCTCCTCTTCCTCTCCTCCTCCTCCTCCTCCTCCTCCTCCTCCTCCTCCTCCTCCTCATCAGTCATAAATCACCCTGTCGTCACAGCGGGTGAAAGTGGGCAAGGTGACCCACCTAACAGTACTGGCTACACCCTTACACGCTTACTGCTCACATAGGTGGAGGAGGAGGGGGGGCAATGGATGTATAGAGAGAGAGAGATGATGATGATGTTTACTGAACCATGGTTAGGAAGGGAGGGATGGAGGGAGGCCGATGGAAAGAGGGAACAGAGAGGCAGTGAACAGATATAGGGGATATTGAAAGAGAGAGAGAGAGAGAGAGAGAGAGAGAGAGAGAGAGAGAGAGAGAGAGAGAGGGAGGGAGAGAGAGAGAGGGAGAGAGAGAGAGAGTGGGAGAGAGGGAGAGAGAGTGAGAGGGAGGGAGAGAGCGAGAGCCTTTGAAAGCTTGGGCTGTACCAAGATTTACTTCTCTCAACTCCACATGTGAATATCATTTTAATTATACATTTATGTACTTTGCTTATTGCTTTTTCTTGAACTATGAAAGTCCATTGATTAAGCACGGCATGTTGTATTTACATACTATACAGTACTAACCATACTTTGTTTGGTTAGGTGTCATAACTATAGCATTAAAGGGTTAACATGAAAGATACATGATATCCTGGGCTTCATGTTGGTGTGTGTGTGTGTGTGTGTGTTTATGTGTGTGTGTGTGTGTGTGTGTGTGTGTGTGCGTGCGTGCGTGCGTGCGTGCGTGCGTGAGAGAGAGTTGTGTGTGCATGCGGAAGTGTGTGAGACCCTAAAAGGAAGTGGCTGTCTATTGGTTGTGTCATCACTGTCCATCATCCAAACACACCAGCCAGTATCTCTATAATTCATTTAACATCTCACACACACACACACACACACACACATTTTGTCTCATTCACCTCTGCTCCATCCCCTATTGTCTCACAGGGGGGGTTAATGGTATTCCTGCTTTTACATAGCTCATTCACATGAGGGAGACTACCCCCATATGTAATATAAGAAATAATAAAACATCTCAGCAGGTGGTCCTGGAGTGTGGATCATTGAGTCTCTGTTGGATCATCTATCGCTTTCAGACGAGACACAGTTCATCTCTCTCTCTCTCTCTCTCTCTCTCTCTCTCTCTCTCTCTCCCCCCTGTTAGTCACCTCTCAGTCTCTCTCTCTCTCTCTCCCTCTTTCTCTCTCTCTCTTGTTGACTTTCTCTGAACTGAAAGGATTCTGGAGGAGATGAGGTTAGATTTGATGTGAGGAGCTTAGCAGGTGGTAGATACGGTTCAATAAAACGATATTTCATGTCAAAATGCCTTTTGATTTGTCCCT
>CM030182.1:17552394-17554894 GCA_017639675.1 Aplochiton taeniatus
CAGGGAGAAAGAGTTCAACGGAACACCCGTTCTCTGAAACTCTAATTGTCTGTCCCATTAAAAATACAACCCCTGCTACAGTGAGAGACGGAGTCTCTGTCTCCAAGGCCAATTGGTGAAGAACTGCTAACCTGGGTTAGCCTGAGTTGTCCTGCATTAGCCTGGGTTAGTCTGGGTTAGCCTGGGTTCGCATGGCTTAGCCTGGGTTAGCCTGGGTTATCCTGGGTTAGTATGGGTTAGCCTGGGTTAGTCTGGGTTATCCTGGGTTAGTATGGGTTAGCCTGGGTTAGTCTGGGTTATCCTGGGTTAGTATGGGTTAGCCTGGGTTAGTCTGGGTTAGCATGGCTTAGCCTGGGTTATTCTTATTCTAAGTTAAGCTCTTACCACTCAGAGCCTCACTCACTCAGAGAGTTCAACCACATCAACGTGTGTCTCTACTGCTATGATGAACTATATCAAATATATTATACTATACGGACAAACACCTCAGTGTACTACTATGATGAACTATATCAAATATATTATACTATACGGACAAACACCTCAGTCTACTACTATGATGAACTACATCAGATATAACACCTCAGTGTACTACTATGATGAACTACATCAGATATAACACCTCAGTGTACTACTGTGATGAACTACATCAGATCTAACACCTCAGTGTTCTACTGTGATGAACTACATCAGATATAACACCTCAGTGTTCTACTGTGATGAACTACATCAGATCTAACACCTCAGTGTACTACTGTGATGAACTACATCAGATCTAACACCTCAGTGTACTACTGTGATGAACTACATCAGATCTAACACCTCAGTGTACTACTGTGATGAACTACATCAGATATAAAACCTCAGCGTACTCCTCTTTGTAAAGCAGCACCCTGACGGTTTGAGAGACAGCGTCCTCCTGCTGATGACCTACCAAACAGGAAGTGGTGGTTTGGACAGCCTTTGTGCCTGTCCTCCTCTGGGCCCGGGTGTCAGGCCAATCCAAGAGATGGAGCGACGACGCAGGGCCGGGGAAACAAATCAAAGATGAATTAGCAAACTGGCAGGCCTTCCATTTGAACTTTTGGAAAGCACATGAAAGACCGGGGCTCATGTGTTCAACGATCACAGCCTGGAGTTAAATAGCTTCAGAGATAGAAGAGAGAGAGAGAGAGAAAGAGAGATGGAGGGATGGAGGGGGAAAGAGATGAAGGGAGGTGGGGAGGGAGAGAGGGAGGGAGGAACAGAGGGGAAAGAGTATGTGTGCGTGATTCTTTGTAGAAGGAAGGTTGAGTGAGAGAGGTAGGGAAAGAGAGAGGGAGATAGAGAGAGAGAGAGAGAGAGAGAGAGAGAGAGAGAGAGAGAGAGAGAGAAAGAGAGAGAGAGGGAAAGAGAGATAGGGAAAGAGAGAGAGAGAGAGAGAGAAAGAGAGAGAGAGAGAGAGAGAGGGAGACAGACAAGCACTGCAGCAGACAGCTTTTGCTGTTGTCGTTGTTGCTGTTGTTGTTGTTGTTGTTGCTACTGTAGTAGGACAAAGCTTGGAGGAGGAAGAGGAGTTGGAGGAAGAAGCTGTGCCCACAACACAGACTGAGTAATTGGCAAACAAAACGAGTCTAATAGAATATTTGACGTGCAACAAGTGTCTTTGACAGGTCCTTTATTTTTCTCTGTTGCCTAGTGTCACCAGTCCCATGGAGTAGGAGGCTGTATTACTGACGTTTAGCTGGCTAGCCTCAAAGAGCTTTGACCACTAAACTATCCATTCAAGTCATTTCTTTATTCTCTGATGCTTACTGTTTTGTTTTGTAGGGATGTTTATGAATTCTAGGTTAAATTTGTAGAGTGCAAAGATGAACTTAGCTAGAACAGCAGTGCAATGGAGTGAATAAGCGGTTGTATTGCTGACGTTTAGCTAGCTAGCCTAAAGGAACTCTTACCACCAAACTATCCATTCTGTCTGCTAATCTCTGTGGCTACGCTAGGCTACGCTAGGCTACGCTAACCACCGCTTCCCTGGCTCTGACCCCGCTATAGTATGGTGTGTGTGTGTGTGTGTGTGTGTGTGCACCCGTGTGTGTGTGTGTGTGTGTGTTACTGTGTCAGAATGATCAGGAATAAAAGATATCCAGATAATCTACAATCTGGGCATCACCATTTGTCACATGACTGGTCATATGATCTCTTTCCCTCCCCACGTCCATCTATCTAATATTATTCAGAATACCAAGATAATAAGTTTACTTATCTTCTTTTATTTCAACACGAAATAAAACAGGGATGCATTTCCGTGTAATTCATATGTACATTTAGCACTATACTGTAGATATGAGTATACATTTTGTCCTTTTAAAGCTATTGACAAATCTTTTTGTGTCAAGATATGCTGGGACTTCTTGCTTGACAGACACAAATAGGCACAGCCTTCTAGGTTAAGCTGTGCTAGACTTGTGCCGCTAAAAGTTCATCATTATACAAGCCTCCATCTGTGCTTTCCACAGAT
>CM030182.1:17559894-17574894 GCA_017639675.1 Aplochiton taeniatus
TACCTTATTCTCTCACAGCCTTTTCTTTTTCATGGCTTATATTTTAAGATCCGCTCTCCCTGCCTCTCTCCGTGTTGAAAAAGATTGTTTCAGAGTGGAAGTTTGGAGAGAATCAGATAATCTTCATTTGAATTCGTGCCCCCTCTGCGTTCAGTGCCCAAGGCTAGCTCGCTCCTATTGAACCCTACAGGAGAACTTTCTAGTTCTTGTCGATCTAAGCAGAATCTTCCAGAAGTTCTTAGAGCACAACCCTGAGGAAATGAACTACTCTTTTTCTTCCTCGATTTCCCTTTTCCTCCCCTTCTCCACCCCCCTCTCTCTCTCTCTCTCTCTCTCTCTCTCTCTTCCTCTCTCTCTCTCTCTCTCTCTCTCTCTCTCTCTCTCTCTCTCTCTCTCTCTCTCTCTCTCTCTCTCTCTCTCTCTCTCTCTTCATCTTTCTCTCTCTCTCTCCCTCTCTATCCCCCTCTCTCTGTCCCTTACTCTCTCTCTCTCTCTCTCTCTCTCTCTCCCTCTTTCTCTCTCCATCCCCCTCTCTCTCTCTCCCTCTTTCTCCCCCTCCCCCCCTCTCTCCCTCTCCCTTTTTCTCACTCTCCCTCTCTCTTTCGCTCTGTCTTCCTCTCTCTTTCCTATCCCTTTCCTTTTTCCTATTTCTCGGTCTTTCTGGGTTATTTCTCTATTGGCAGTTTTGGCTGATGATAGGTGGTTTGTTACCAGCATCAACAGTCGACTCATTGTTTAGTAATTGGACTCCTCCTGAGATGTTTTTATTTTTCATTTTTTTGTATTTTATTCAGAGGCCATGCTAGATGCCTCATGTATAAAATAAGGGGTTAGAATAGAATGTGATTAATGATGTATAGCATGCAGAGACCTGTCACCTCTGCTTACCAGCAACGCTATATTGTGTCTCCCAACGTGACATCTCACGCATTACCTCAGCATGAACATACACATTTCTCTGGGAAATGTGGGCCTCCCGAATACTTCTACAGTATAATTTGGCTGCCTCCTGATATTTCACTCTTAAAATGTAAGCACTTCCTGGTATAGCCCTGGTAAAACCCTGACCACTTCCTGTTATTGATATAGTCTTAGTTAACCCCTCCGATATTTCTCTTCCATAAGTGAAACACTTCCTGATACATCCCTAGTATTAGTTAACCACCAACGGGTACTGCATAACTCTGGTAAACCATAACCACATATATTAACGGTACAGTATATACTATATATTTGGTAAAAGTTAGCCATTTCATGTTATAGCTCTCTGGTAAAGGTTAGCCATTTCCTGCCACAGCTCTTTAGTGAAAGGAAACCCATTCTCGATGGGTAGCAGAACAACACAACACATTTTTATTGTAATATTTTCTTATAATTCAATTCCTTCTGGGAGAATATTCTGGCATTGGGTCTTTGGGCAATGGACAATCTGGATGTCATAACGCAATCCAGCAATGAGATGGTTACAAAGAACTGGCTGTAATCATCAGTAAAATAAGAGATTCAGTGAGTGGCCTCTTTGTTTTTATAAGAAGTCATTATTTGAAGTGGGTGATCAAATTGTTCTCCAAGAACATTGTGTTTCGTCCCGCTAAGACTACCACATCTCTGTCTGTCAATATCATTTTTTCGTCCTGTTCTGTTTCTTTTTTGTTTTTCATCTTTGATGTTTAAATGAAACCATCGCTGTAAAGTGGAGCTTTTTCAAAAATAGAATTCAAACTAATGGAGCTATTTGAAAATAAACTTGCTGTATTATTGATCCTGTCTAGGTATGACAGAATGACAGACTGTACCTCTCTTTGTTTGTCTGGCAACACAGACACTGAAGCTGGGGAGTAGAGGGAGGATGGGAGGGAGAAAAGAAAGGATGAAAAGAGGGATAGAGGTCTGTTAACTACATAGAGACTCGCAGGCCGTAAGCTACTCGACCTCCTACTTCCCTCTCTCTTTCTTTACACACCTTCCTTTCCCTCCATCCCTCCCTGTGTCCTTCCCATGCCCTCTCTACTTCTTTTCCCTTCATCTTTCCTTCCTTACTCCCCCCCCCTCCCCCCCTCCCCCTTCCCTCTCCGTCCGTCCGTCCCCCTGTAAGCTGAGTCCGACTCTTTCTAGGACTATTCCCGGGATAACGTTCCCCGCTCCGAGGTCGGTCATTTGTTTTCCCAGCCCTTGACAGTTCCGCGGCCCATATGTGGGTCAACGTTTCCTCTGCCAGTGGGAGCTCACCGCCGTAACCCACTCTCCCTGACCCCCCCCGCACACCCAAACCGTACTCCACGCTTCCTTATCCTCGCAAGTCCTAGCGGAATTCCAGGCGTTTATATTTAGAATCCTCGGAAACGTTCGCCTCCGTTAATTGCGGAACACTCCGGAATGTTCGGTATTGATTTTTTTTTTCCTTTTTTTTTTCTTCTCTTTACAGTAGCCGTAGTGTGTGTGCAGTGTGAAAGCTAAGGCTGCTTAGGAGGGGTGAGAGAGGGGGGGGGGGGGGGGGGGGGGGGGGGGGGGGGGGGGGGGGGGGGGGGGGGGGGGGGGGGGGGGGGGGGGGGGGGGGGGGGGGGGGGGGGGGGGGGGGGGGGGGGGTGGGGGGGGGGGGGGGGGGGGGGGGGGGGGGGGGGGGGGGGGAGGGGAGAGAGGGGGAGAGAGGGAGGGGGAGAGAGAGAGGGATGAGATGGGGGGAGAGAGAGAGGGAGGGAGAGAGGGAATGAGAGGGAGGGAGAAGAGAGAGGGAATGAGAGGGAGGGATAGAGAGAGGGAGGAGAGAGGGAAGGAGAGGAGGGAGAGGAGGGAATGAAAAAGGGGGGAGAGAGGAGGGGAGGGAGAGAGGGAGTGAGAGAGGGAGGGAGAGAGGGAGGTGAGAGAAGGAGGGAGAGGAGGAGGTGAGGAGAGAGGAGTGAGGGAGGGGAGAGAGGGAGAGAGAAAGGGAGAGAGGGAGGGAGTGAGAGCGGGGGTTAGGGTTTGCATATTTCACCAGATGGTTTGATTCCAGAGTAATGTGATGGCTTTTTTTTCGGGGGGCAAAACTAATGTATTTCTATTAAATTATATAATCACTAATATGTAAACATTAAGATTTCATTTTTACAACATTATTACAGGGAGGGATTTCAGCCCAAACCTGAATTGTTTCAGGCTCCCCCTGTAATGAGAGATAATTGCTCCATTCCAGCACCAAATCCTCACTTTGGACACTCACACCCTGTTTTTAAACCCTTGTTTGGAAACCTGTGTTTGCCACAAGAACACAGGTTAACACTGGACACCTCTGTCGATACACACTTCATCTGAATAAAGTTTATTATTATTATAATGTATTATTATTATTACCATGCACTCAATGAAATAAAGGTACTTTAATATAGACATGGTACACACAATGTGCTGCTGGGATTTCAAGCAGAATAACAGTGGACTTTGTCTGAGGTTTTTCCCCCTTCCTTATAAAGTAGCTTTATTGCATGGAGTACATGGTGGTGACAGAGAAGGACACACACGGAACAATGAACTGGCTCTATAGAAATGCTACACTGACGGATGGTCATCACGCTCATAAACGCCATTCTTCTGCAGCAGACTACAGGTCAATGTACAGTACAGTAGCAGCCTTTCTCTCTCTCTTTCCTTTCCTCTCTGTCTATCTCCCTTCCTCTCTCTCTCTCTCTCTCTCTCTCGCTCTCTTTCTCTCTGTCTCTCTATCTCTTTCCTTTTCTCTCTGTCTCTCACTTGCCTATCGTTCTTTCTTGCTCTCCTTTATTCTCTCTTTCTCTCTTTCTCTCTTTCTCTCCCACACACTGTGACTTGATTGTTTCCTTGTTATGCAGGGTGTCTCTTGGTAAAATCGTCTAAATCCACACTGCTATAGTCATTGCTGTCAAACCAACAGCACATTTATCCATTTGATTTTGATTTGTCCTTTACTTAACCAGGTGAGTCCCGTTGATGTACTTCTCTCTTTGACAAGGGAGCCCTGGCCAAGAGGAAAACACCAGCATAAAACATTCAAACGAACATACAACAAAGAAACAAGCAATAAAACCATTCAAACCAATAAAGCAGTCTCAAAAAAGCAGTCGTAAAACATAAAATAATACATGGCAATTATTAGTTAAAGCAAGTACAAATAGGAGTAGTTATTGATAAAAGTGTTTTTTTTAAATGTTAACTGAATCTGTTTTTGCAGCAAAATCCAGGACCATGGTGCATAAAACTTAAAAGCATTTTTACCAGAAACATATGTTCAAAGGCAGCTAACCACTACACTACAGTAAACTACACTACAGTGCAGTACAGTGCAGTGCAGTGGAGTGCAGTACAGTGCAGTACAGTGCAGTACAGTACAGTGCAGTACAGTACAGTGCAGTACAGTGCAGTACAGTACAGTACAGTGCAGTACAGTGCAGTGCAGTGGAGTGCAGTACAGTGCAGTACAGTACAGTACAGTGCAGTACAGTACAGTGCAGTACAGTGCAGTACAGTACAGTGCAGTGCAGTACAGTGCAGTACAGTACAGTACAGTACAGTACACTACACTACAGTGCAGTGCAGTGCGGTGCAGTACAGTACAGTGCAGTACAGTACACTACACTACAGTACAGTGCGGTGCAGTACAGTACAGTGCAGTACAGTGCAGTACAGTACACTACACTACAGTGCAGTGCGGTGCAGTACAGTACAGTGCAGTACAGTACAGTACACTACAGTACAGTACAGTGCAGTGCAGTACAGTGCAGTACAGTACAGTGCAGTACAGTGCAGTACAGTACAGTACAGTACAGTACACTACACTACAGTGCAGTGCAGTGCGGTGCAGTACAGTACAGTGCAGTACAGTACACTACACTACAGTACAGTGCGGTGCAGTGCAGTACAGTGCAGTACAGTGCAGTACAGTACACTACACTACAGTGCAGTGCATTGCAGTACAGTGCGGCTGTTAGACAGCCAGGCCTGCTTTGTGTCTCCGATATGTACACACATAGTTTATCCTGATTGGCAAGCCCTTCAAAGTGATTGACTTCACTCTGCTCGTTGCTGCCAGATGCACGCTTTATTTCCTTTGGGGGAAAATGTATATCACTGTTCAGATTGCCACCAATCACGGAGGACTGTGATATCTCTCAGAATCATATCTGCAAGAAAAAGAAAAAAAACAACAACAGCAGGAAAAAACCTGTCCAGTCCGTCAGGCCTGTCTGATGATGTGTGGTGGATGTAAGATTGGTTTGGGAAGCATGTTATGAATATTAAACAGGAATATGAAGAGGGATTCCTATTAAAACGTAGATCTGTATCAACCTGCAAGCCTTCTCATATCCATCTCACTGTGTAACCTTAATTATGAATCCTTTTGAAACGTGATAATGTGGAAAAAAATATATGTTTTATTATTCCTACCAGAATAACTGCACTTAAATAGCATGAAGGGGGATTGAAAGGATCCAATTAAAAATCTATGAAATATCTTCAAATACAGTAGAATGTGAAGACATGAATGATTTATATAAAGATCTTGGAAACGGAATGGTGGCCTCACTTTCACCATCTCCAACGTCTTCCTCTCTCTCTCTCTCTCTCTCTCTCTCTCTCTCTCTCTCTCTTCCATCTCTCTCTCTCTCTCTCTCTCTCTCTTCTCTCTCTCTCCTCTCTCTCTCATCTCTCTCTCTCTCTCTTCTCTCTCTCCTTCCCCCCTCTTCCCTCTCTCCTCTCTCTCTTACCCCACCCCTTTCTCTCTCTCTCTCTCCTCTCTCTCTCTCTCTCTTCCCTTTCTGTCTCTCTCTCCTCTCTCTCTCCCCCCCCCTCTCCATCTCTCCGCTCTCTCCTTAACCCCCCCTCTCTCTCTATCTCTCTCTCTCTTTCTGTCTCTCCTCTCTCTCCTCTCTCCCTCTCTCTCTCTCTCCCCCCTTCTCTCCCTCTCTCAGCCTCTCTCTCTTACCCCCCATCTCTCTCTCTCTTCCTCTCTCTCTCTCTCTCTCTCTCTCTCTCTCTCTCTCTCTCTCTCTCTCTCTCTCTCTCTCTCTCTCTCTCTCCCTCTCTCTCCTCCCTTCTCTCTCTCTCTCTCTCTCTCTCTCTTCTCTCTCTCTCTCTCTCCTCTCTCTCTCTCTCTCTCTCTCCCTTTCATCAAGCTCTTTTTTTCTCCCCTTCCTCCTCTCCACTCTCTGTGACACTCGTCTCCCTATCGTTCCTTGTCTACTCCCAGATGGATCAGTGTGTGTGTGTGTGTGTGTGTGTGTGTGTAAAGATGGATCAGTGTGTGTGTGTGTGTGTGTGTGTAAAGATGGATCAGGGTGTTGAATGGTACATAATTGGCCCGTCCCTTTAACTCTTGTGAGTATGGCGCTCCATCGCTCTAACTGTATTGTGTGTGTGTGTGTGTGTGTGTAAGCCCATTCCTTTAACTCTTGTGTGGGTGTGTGGCACTCAATCACTCTAGCTGTGGTGTGTGTGTGTGTGTGTGTGTGTGTGTGTGTGTGTATGGCATCTGGCGACTCATTCTTCAAGCAGTCCTAGCAAACTGGACAATAAAAAACACTGAAAGATGTGTGTGTGCGTGTGTTTACAAGTTTCTACTTGTGTCTGAGAGAGAGAGAGAAAGAGAGAGAGAGGAGGGATGGAGAGAGGAGTTAGAGGAGAGAGAAGAGAAAAGTAGAGATGGAATGAGAAAAGAGAGAGAGACTGAAAGAGAGAGAAAGAGAGGGAGAGAGAGAGAGAGAGAGAGAGACTGAGAGAGAGAGAGAGAGAGAGAGAGAGAGAGAGAGAGAGAGAGAGAGAAGATAGAGGAGAAGTGAATCTGAAATAATCATGTATCCTCAGGAGGTGATGAGAGCAGCAACAGAGAGTTGGACTACTTTACCCATCTCTCCAAACGCTCAGGTCAAAGGTCAAAGCCAGCCCTAATGCTGTCTGTCACACCAGTGACCACGAAAAAGGGTTTTACCAGGGAGAGTGAGAGATAGAGAATGAAACTAACACACACACACACACACACATACACACACACGCACACACCAGAGTGGGAGAGAGAGGTAAAACGTTAAAATGTTTATTTTTTTGTAGTTCTTTTTTACCCACACAGTCACAGAAAAAACAGAAATAGCGGTGAAATGTTTTGATGCTTCTCTCTCCTTTTTCATTTTTTCATGTTTTCTTTTAACAGGCCGCTGAGCCAACGCAATACCGTATTACACATTCCCAAACCACTCCAGCTCTGTTCAGCAGGGAACTAATGGAGACCCTGGTGTATTCCAGAACCTTCCTCTAGACTCCCGAAGATGGCAGGAACACGTATTCTCTAGGCTCTCTAAACGTGTTAAGTGCATCACCGAAAACCAGAGGGAGAGAGTCGTTTTCACCACAGAAATCAAAACGTTGTCGTGTAATAGCAGGTCGTGTGTCTGAAGAAGGACTACATGGCTAATGTTAGCATGCATGTACGGCCTGCCTCTGAAAGGATCCTCTCAGACCATGTGTGGAGTTGATCATGCATGACATTGACGCACCAGAAGGACTCACAATGCCTGGATGTCAGAGTCTCTGTTTCTAGGAACATAGTCAGTAGTAAAAACATAACATTATCACAATTAATATCATCCCGGTTATGTATCTAATACTCTATGCCCGTTTGAAAAGCTATTAGAATTAGGAAAGTTAGATTATATCTTGGGGGTTTATTTAGTTTTCTTATTAACCCATTCCTGTGAGGAGTGTGTGTGAGGAGCTGTGTGTTGGGTCATCATCTGCCTGAGCACTGAGGGTAATTGGTTGTTGGAAACCCCTGGGTTAACTAGTATTTAAGGCCCTGTGGTTGTTCTCTCTGTTCCCAGGGCATTGTTACATGAAGGACGGGTGTGATTTGTTAGACTCGCAAGCTTTTTTGAACTGAGAACGTTTTTTTTGTTGGTTGTAGTTTTGCCTGCTGTGTTAAAACTCCTGTGTAAACTGTGCCAGCTTCCTTGGCTTAATGCCTAGTTGGTCTGTTCTTTGTCTCTCCTCCTGGGTCCAGCCTACCACCACCACCATTACCTTAGCCATTCCTCACTTAAATAGAAACCATATATAAATATATATATATATATATATATATATATATATATATATATATATTTATATATAATGGCAGCTTTAACGTTGCCTTACATAAGCATTTAATTATGCCGCTTGTGTAATTATATGAGATAAGTGAAAGAGACAGTAGTCGTGACAACGGGTCTTGTTTTTGCACCGTCACTGTTTCTCTCGTTAGCTATCAACGCTCAGCGTTTTCACATAAGGTCCCTAAACCCTCAGCCTCAGTATCAGATTGGGTTATCTCTATGTCAACCTGTTGGGTTGTCTCTATATCAGTATGTTGGGTTAGTGACAGAACAGGGATAATGTTAAAGACACTGTAGTGACGTTTGCACCCGGACTCCATGACTGTGCACGTTAGACAGTGCACGTACAGTGTCATCTCACAATGACCAGGGTTGCCTGGGATCCTTTCCGGTTCTGGTACACACACACACACACACACACACACACACACACACTGCGTTCAGCGAGGTGACTGCACGTTTTCACGGATGATGATGGGATTACGTAAGGAAGCGCGGCGAGCCCTAATAGTTGGTGAACCCAGATTACTACGGATTACCGTCCCGCCTCCCTCTCTCTCTCTCTCTCTCTCTCGCTCTCTCCCTCCTCTCTCTCGCTCTCTCCCTCCCTCTCTTGCTCTCTCTCTCCCTCTCTCCGCTCTCTCCCTTCATCTTCTCTCTGACTCTCATTTTTTTATCTCTTTCTTCATCTCTTCTCTTCTCTCCTGACGTGGGTGATGGGGGGGTGGGGAGGGGGGGTGGGGGGGTGGGTGGGGGGGGGGGTGGGCAGGGTGCGAATGATGCTCTAAACACCAAGCCAGATGGGACAAATACTAAGCCGCTTAAAGTCACAGTAATCATGGAGGCTAAGTTGCCATCAATGGTCTGTGTGTGTGTGTGTGTGTGTGTGTGGTGTGTGTGTGTGTGGGGGGGTTTGTGTGATGTGTGTGTGTGCATATGGACGGTGGGTGTGCGTTTTTTTTGTGGAGTGTGTGTGTTTGTGTGTGTGTGGTAGGTGGGTGTGCGTGTGGAGGGTGGGTGTGGATGTGTGTGTGGGAGTGTGTGTAGAGGGCGATGTGGATGGTTTTGAGTGGAGAGTGTGTGTGTGGCTGTGTGTGTTTGAGGGTGATCTGGGTGGTTTTGAGTGGAATGTGCGTCTGTGTGTGTGTGTGTGTGTGTGTGTGTGTGTGTGTGTGTGTGTGTGTGTGTGTGTGTGGTGTGAGGGTGATGTGGGTGGTTTGAGTGAGGAGACACAGACAGATACAAACCCTATCCTTATGTCATCAAAATGCTCTGTAGAATGAGACTTCAAGAAGGAGAGAGAGAGAGAGAGAGAGAGAGAGAGCGAAAGATAAGAGAGAGAGAGAGAGAGAAAGATAAGAGAGAGAGAGAGAAAGATAAGAGAGAGCGTTTCATTCAGATAATAAAACAATAATAAATCAGGCTTTAAGCTAAGTGACTGCTTATCCACTGGTCACACTCACATACACACACACCCCGAGCACAGGGACATCAATCCCCTTTGATCAATACCAGGACCAATATCCGCTTGCTATCTCCATCGGGAATTGATTGTCAGGGGAAAACTGTGTTGCTTGACAGGTTACAAACGGCATGTTTTTTGCACAGCAAATGAGGGAGGGTCTCATGTATCCATAGACACTACATCAACACCATTTAAATAGTGGAGGGTCTCATGTATCCATAGATACTACATCAACACCATTTAAATAGTGGAGGGTCTCATGTATCCATAGCTACTACATTAACACCATTCTGTTAGGAAGTGTTTGGGGACCAAGGGTAGGCATACCCCATCCACAACACCAACTATAACATACCTGTGTGGGGTGTGTGTGTGTGTGTGTGTGTCTATATGTGTATGTGTGTGTGTGTGTGTGTGTGTGTGTGTGTGTTGTGTGTTGTGTGTGTGCTTATGTAGGTGTGTGTGTGTGTGTGTGTGTGTGTGTGTCTATACGTGTATGTGTGTGTGTGTGTGTGTGCTTATGTAGGTGTGTGTGTGTGTGTGTGTGTGTGTGTGTGTGTGTGTGTGTGTGTGTGTGTGTGTGCTTATGTAGGTGTGTGTGTGTGTGTGTGTGTGTCTATATGTGTATGTGTGTGTGTGTGTGTGTGTGTGTTTGTGTGTGTGTGTGTGTGTGTGTGTGTGTGCTTATGTAAGGTTGGTGTGCGTGTGTGTGTAGAGCGATGTCTATACCCAGGAGAGAACTGTGACGTTGATGTTATTTACCTTCATGAATATTCAAACAGCTGCCCCCTGTGCTCTCCACAAAGAGAAGTAAATCTCTGGTTTATTTATAGCGTTTCCTGACGAGCCTCACTAGTGCAAGCTGAGCCCTCCAGCTCTGAGCTACACAGCACAGGACAGACGCTAGCGTGCTACATTTTCCCACGATACACTGGGAGACACCCAGAGGGATAGGCACCGCCACCGTGGAAATATAACACAGAAGAAACGAAATAAAACTCATTCTGTCCGTTGGCTTGTTAACGTCCTGCTATGGATATCCTTATCAGCCTCATGCTCTATGAAACCTTAGAGTTTTAGCTCAGCCATTTTGGAGAAACCCAGCCCATGCTGCCCTGCTTCTCTGTCCATTCTGCACCCTCTGTTTCTATGATCAGGACCTTGCTCTGCTTCTCTGTCTATTCTGCGCCCTCTGTCTCTATGATCAGGACCTTGCTCGACTTCTCTGTCTATTCTGCACCCTCTGTTTCTATGATAAGGACCTTGTTTTCCCTTTGTCTTTTCTATTCTCCTCTGCTTCTATGATAAGGCCTTGTTTTCCTTTTGTCTTTTCTATTCTCCTCTGTTTCTATGATCAGGACCTTGTTCTTCCTCTTAGTCCATTCTGTCTTGTCTGTTTCTATGATCAGGACCTTGCTCTTCCTCCTAGTCCATTCTGTCCTGTCTGTTTCTATGATCAGGACCTTGTTCTTCCTCCTAGGCCATTCTGTCCTGTCTGTTTGTATAATCAGGACCTTGCTCTTCCTCCTAGTCCATTCTGTCCTGTCTGTTTCTATGATCAGGACCTTGTTCTTCCTCCTAGTCCATTCTGTCCTGTCTGTTTCTATGATCAGGACCTTGTTCTTCCTCCTAGTCCATTCTGTCCTGTCTGTTTCTATGATCAGGACCTTGCTCTGCTCTGTTGAGGTGATCAATAGTATTGATTCCCTCAGCCTCCCTAAGCGTCCCCTCCTGATCAATGAGGCGATTCTGATCATTATTATTATCTCCCTTTATGGAGCTGCATGAGGAGTCACGCATTAGAAACTCTTCATTTACACACACACACACACTCACACACACACACACACACACACACACGTTACATCAGCATCAGGGAGTTGGATTGCAAAGAAAGAGAAAATGAGGGGAGGGAGGTGTGGAAAGGGAGACAGGAGGAGAGAGAGAGAGAGAGACAGAGAGAAAGAGAGAGAGAGAGAGAGAGAGAGAGAGAGAGAAAGACACAGAGAAAGAAAGTGTGAAGGAGGTGTGTAAGAGAGAGGAGGAGGAGAGAGAGAGAGGGGGGAGAGAAAGAGAGAGAAAGACAGAGACACAGAGAGAGAGAGAGAAAGTGTGAGGGAGGTGTGTAAGAGAGAGGAGGAGAGAGAGAGAGAGGGGAGAGATAGAGAGAGAGAGAGAGGAGAGAGAGAGAGAGAGAGGGGGAGGAGAGAGAGAGAGAGAGAGAGAGAGAGAGAGAGAGAGAAAGTGTGAGGATGGAAGGAATGGAGGAAAGAAAAGCAGACATCAGAGTTGTGTAAAAATGTCTGACACCCACAGCCATCAATGTGTGTTTTAAATATATCTATATTTCTATCTTCAGATATGATTGAGTTTGGGCCCTGGTTCTGACTCACTCCATGTGGAATGGTGCCTTGGTTCATCCATTAACGTTAGGAGTGAGATGAGCTTTCTGACTGCATCCTTCTGTCCTTCCATCCACCTATCACCCTGATATCTCACACTTATCCCTCTATCCATCTCTCTTTCCACCCCCCCCCCACTCACACACACACACACAGTAGAGTGTGATGATAGTGGTCACACACACACACACACACACACAGTAGAGTGTGATGATAGTGGTCACACACACACACACACACACAGTAGAGTGTGATGATAGTGGTCACACACACACACACACACACACACACACACACACACACACACACACACACAGTAGAGTGTAATGATAGCTACTCACTCTTCTCCCATTAAACATTCAGCTTTGCCTCTGATGAATTCATTTGAATGTAAATGTCCCTCTGAAGAGAAAAGCATTGATCCCCCCCTGGCAATACAACCCCCCCCCCCACACACACACACACACACACACACACACACCAAGCATGTAAGCCTCACCTTCATAAAATATTCAATAGCATGTGTGAATGTGTTTGATTTGTCGATTTTGATTAGATTGGTAGATTTTTGTGGGATTTGTATTTGCGTCTGAAGCTTGGGTTTTGGACAGAAGCAGTCTGTCTAGGGTCACTACAGGCCAATGACCCCCACCGTGTGCTGCAACATATAACCCCGGCATATAACTCTTTCTCCCTCCCTCCCTCCCCCCTCCCTCCCTCCCTCCCTCCCTCCCTCCCTACATCCCTCCCTACCTCTCTCCCTCTCTCTCTCTCTTCCTCCCCTCTTTTCCTCACCTACCTCTTTCACTCTCATTATGCTTTATTTAAACTCTCTTTGCTCCATATTCCTCTTTCTTTGTCCCCGTTCACATGCACAGCAGTCCCTTTCAGCAAACCACCACACACACACACCGCACACACACACACACACACACACACACACACACACACACACACACATGCACACACACACACACACACACACTCACTCACACACACTGCAACAGTACTAACACCTGCACACTAACACACCTAGCAAAGCACACACTGTAACTTTCTGTACCTGTTCTATATCTGTTCTGTGTGTATGGAGTGTGTTCTGTAACTGTTCTGTGTGTATGGAGTGTGTTCTGTAACTGTTCTGTGTATGGAGTGTGTTCTGTAACTGTTCTGTGTATGGAGTGTGTTCTGTAACTGTTCTGTGTGTATGGAGTGTGTTCTGTAACTGTTTTGTGTATGGAAGTGTGTTCTGTAAACTGTTCTGTGTGTATGGAAGTGTGTTCTGTAACTGTTCTGTGTATGGAGTGTGTTCTGTAACAGCTTTGTGTGTATGGAGTGTGTTCTGTAACAGCTTTGTGTGTATGGAGTGTGTTCTGTAACAGGTTTGTGTGTATGGATTGTGTTGTGTATCTCTCCCTTGTGTGTGTGTGTGATTGGGAGACAGAAATAGATAGGCAGTGAAAGAGAGAGAGAGATTGCCTCCATGGTAATTATCTGATAAATGACTCCATTCTCTCTGTCGCCCCAAGCCCAGAAGCTGCTGTGAATAGCGCAAGTGATTATTGCGGCAACTCACTTTCAGTGTGTGTATGTGTGTGTGTGTGTGTGTGTGTGTGTGTGTGTGTGTGTGTGTGTGTGTGTGCGTGCGTGTCTGTGTGGGTGTGTGTGTGCGTGTGCATGCATGCGTGTGTCTGCTTGTGTGTTTGTGTGTGTGTGTTTGTGTGTGTGTGTGTGCGTGTGTGTGTGTCTGTGTGGGTGTGTGTGTGTGTGTGCGTGTGCATGCATGCGTGTGTCTGCTTGTGTGTTTGTGTGTGTGTGTGTGTGTGTGTCCTTGTGTGTATGTGTGTGTGGGTGTGTGTCTGAGTGTGGCGGGGTGTTTACTGAGGAAAGTAGATGGATTGAAACAATAGGTTTATTGCAATAATGTGTGAGCGCGCATATGCTTGTTTGTGTATGTGTGCGTGCGTGTCTGTGTGTGTATGTCTGTGTGTGCATGCATGCGTGTGTCTGCTTGTGTGTGTGTGTGTTAGATTTTGCATGTTTTTGTTTGTAGAGATCAAACAGATTGCCCCCATCCCTAACAGTAGGTGTTTATTTAACATGAGAAGCCCCTGGTCATAGTGACTCAGTTTGAAAACACGCCGAAACACACCACACACACACACACACACACACACACACACACACACACACACACACACACTCCATCTCTTGACACGGCTGGCTTGGTGGGTGAGACCTCTCCAGATGGGTGCTAAGCCCCCGCCCTGATATCCCAGCACTGGTCTCCCACCTCATATAGATTTTACTTCATAACTGGGAAATATATGGAGGCATGGAGAGGGGGATGAGACAGAGAGAGAGAGGGATAAGAGAGAGAAAATGAGGAATAGATCAAAAGTGAGGAGCTAACTGGTTGATACAAAACTACTGTATATTAACCTTACAGAGAAAGAGAGAGACGGAGAATAGGAAACGATGGAAAGAGAGAGAGAGAGAGAGAGAGAGAGAGAGACAAGAAAGATAAACAGTGAAAGAGAAGGAGAGAAACAAGGAAGCTACAGAGAGAGAGAGATACAGAGAGAGAGAGAGAAAGAGAGATACAGAGAGAGAGAGAGAGAGAGAGAGAGAGGAGAGAGAGAGAGAGGGGGGGGGTGACAGAGAGAGAGAGAGAGAGAGAGAGAGAGAGAGGAGAGAGAGAGAGTGTAGTCATTATAGATGTGGAGCTTGTCGTTTAGGGTTAAGGTTAGATGTCTTTCATTTTTATGCTCTTGAACCCAGTCTCTCATCCTGCTGCTCACAAATACACACATGCACACACACACACACACACACACACACACACACACACACACACACACATACATACAGACTCAGCTCAACTTGCTGCCTGTCGGTTTTATTCCTAAAGATCCTCCGCGGACCAGCTCCCTATCACACACACACACACACACACACACACACGCGGGCACACACACACACACACACACACACACACACACACATACACTAGGACACATGGGAACACATGCAGAGCCAC
>CM030182.1:17577394-17587394 GCA_017639675.1 Aplochiton taeniatus
CCGGGCTTTGAGTACATTACCAGGAAATTGAGTGCATAGGTTTTCGATTGGTTGTATCTGTCCCTGGGGGCGGGGCAGCAGAGGTCAGCTGTTACTGTGTGTGTGTAGCCATAGGTCAACCCATCGGTGTTTCTCTGGGATTTGGACCAATCACAGCAGTGCCTGTGGAGCTCAGCGCCTTGGGCTCTCCCTCTCTCGTTCTTTGAGGAATAACCCATGGAGCTGAAGTACGGCCAAGTCAGCACCTCCAGGTTGATTGGGTAGTGCTACTCTTTTTCTGCTGAATACTAGCAGATATGTGTGTATAGTTCTGTATAGGTGTGTGTTTGTGTGTGTGTGTGTGCGTGGGGGTTTGTAAATTCATGCATTTGGTATGCATGAGTGGACAAACCTGTACGTTTTATGTATGAGTTTGCAAATTGGCTTGTGTGTAATGTTGCGTGAGTGTGTGTGTGTGTGTGTGTGTGTGTGTGTGTGTGATGTTGCGTGTGTGTGTTCAGATCCATGTTGACTGGAGGCAGTTCAGTAACAGTGTGAGAAGCAGCATTGAGGGCTGAGAAGGAGAAAGACAGTTTGCTGATACAGCATTGAGCCTCCAACAGTTCCCTGAGCGGGTGATCTCACACACACACACACACATACACACACACACACACTCTTCTATCCTCATGGTCATCGCACACACACACACACAACCACACACACTTTCTCCTTCACATACACACACAAACACACACACACGCTCAGGGGTCTACTTCAAAGGGCTGTCAAAGTGGGGTGTGTAGCTACTAGACTTACATAGGGCAGGGTTAGCCAAAGGAACTTCTTCACCCCACCCCCGAAACTAACCGACATGTAACCACTCTATATCAAGACCACCATCCTGGCCGGTGTGTGTGTGTGGGTGTGTGTGTGTGTGTGTGTGTGTGTGTGTGTGTGTGTGTGTGTGTGTGTGTGTGTGTGTGTGTGTGTGTGTGTTTGTAACTGTTCAAAGGTTGTGTAACTAAGTAACAAGTAAGACGTTAAGATTCTGGGTGGGTCAGTTTGAGCGATGAAACATTATAAAAAATGTGCTTATTGTTATCGTGGTTTATCGTTGTTTATTCCAAATTCCTCCTAGAGTCTAGGTAACACAGTGGGAGACCTATAAATAACGTATTAGAGAGAGACAGAATGAGAGAGAGAGAGAGAGAGAGAGAGAGAGAGAGAGAGAGAGAGAGAGAGAGAGAGAGAGAGAGAGAGGAGTGAAAATGTGTACATTAGATTGAAAAGGCTTCACAGTAACATACATTTGAGTTGTTTGTCTAACCCAAAGTAATTACATTTCATTCAGTTTGTTGTGCTAGTTTCGTTGTCATGTCGACAGTCAGGACCCATGTCTCAGTGGGTTTATGACCTTTGACCCCTGTGTCAGTCTAGCGAGATGTTCAATGTGGAGGGAGCAAGCGGGACTTTAAAAAAAAATATTGAAGCCTCTAAACATTAAATACATTTTTATTTCCAGCGATCAGAATACCGTTATCAGTACCCTAAATATTAATTTCCAATGATCATGACACTATCATCAATACCCTAAACATTATTTCCAATGATCGTAATACCATGATCAATATCCCAAACATTACTTTCTAATGAACACAATACCATCACCAATATCCTAAATATAACTTTCTAAAGATCACAATACCATCACCAATCCCCTAAATATGCATGAACTCTTGATTCTCCCTTTTAAACCACAGAGGAATATCTATAACTCTTTGCCTACCTAATGTACTTGGCAAACCAGTGTTTCTATACATGTAAAGGTCCTTGCTGTTACGGACTAAGCTATGTGCTAACAAATTAACAAAGCTATCTTCAAGTTCACGTTGTTGGCCAACTGATGAATTTCCTGGCCCAGCCAATATTATAAGCCTGCTGCCTTTAATGACTGTGACCTAACTTTACTTTGACGGGTGTAAATCCCCTCTAGGCAACGTTGACCAAAACAAAAGGCTTGCACATTCTAAGAAAGAAAAAAAAATCCCTTCCGAATTCAATCAACAGACGTTTTGGACCAAGGAATGACAGTCTGTGTGGGATAGGCCTTACGAGTGTGTGTGTGTGTGTGTGTGTGTGTTGGGGGGGGGGGGGGGGGGGGGGGGGGGGGGGCAGATGGAGAAGATTGTTGTATTAATTAAATGTTAAGCATTGATGGCTGTACACCTTACCATGTAAACATGTGTCAATACTATTTTATCACAGATAGTAAGTCTTAAGCATTGGTATCAATAGTATAATCTAACAGATGAAATCTTAAGTTTTGATTGATTTGGCAGTGGTGTTTCTGGTGTGCAGAAGGCATTTCCTTTGTGTGTGGACAAGGTTCTGTGTGTGTGTGTGTGTGTGTGTGTGTGTGTGTGTGTGTGTGTGTGTGTGCGTGCGCGCAAACAACATTACTACAGTGTTCTTAATGAGTAAAGCTGGGGCCATTGCGGGTTAGTGTGTGTATGTGTGTGTGTGTGAGGGTGTGTATGTGTGAGTGAGAGAGGGAGTGTGTGTGCGTGTGTGTGTGTGTGCATCCAGGGCTCCATGTGTGCAGCCATCTGTTTGTAGCTTTAGCAGTAGTCTTCCAGCGCTAATCTCTGCATGAGAGGCTGTGTCCTACTTTAACTTTCTGCCTACTCAAACACACACACACACACACACACACACACACACGCACACACACTTCAACGTATATGCAATCTCATACACTCACTCAACGCCTACACATCCTTTCTTGCGTGTTTACATACTTATATCATAACCGGTTTATCCTTCTTTACCCCCCCCCCCCCCTCTCTCTCTCTCTCTCTTCCACTTTCTCATACACACAGACTTACACACAATGGTCACTCAAGTCTGTTTAACCTCTTGCTCATGACGCTAGCTAAATACAGAATGGTGGTTAGTGGCCCCTTACTCGCCTGTGGCTTCAGAGCAGCTAGTGTCTCTGAGAGTGTGTTAGCCACCTAGCTAGCGTCTCTGAGTGTGTTAGCCACCTAGCTAGCGTCTCTGAGTGTGTTAGCCACCTAGCTAGTGTCTCTGTGTGTTTGTTATCCACCTAGCTAGCGTCTCTGAGTCTGTTAGCCACCTAGCTAGTGTCTCTGTGTATGTGTTAGCCACCTAGCAAGTATCTCTGAGAGTGTGTTAGCCACCTAGCTAGTGTCTCTGAGTGTGTTAGCCACCTAGATAGTGTCTCTGAGAGTGTGTTAGCCACCTAGCTAGCGTCTCTGAGTGTGTTAGCCACCTAGCTAGTGTCTCTGTGTGTTTGTTAGCCACCTAGCTAGCGTCTCTGAGAGTCTGTTAGCCACCTAGCTAGTGTCTCTGTGTATGTGTTAGCCACCTAGCAAGTATCTCTGTGTGTTTGTTAGCCACCTAGCAAGTGTCTCTGAGAGTTTGTTAGCCACCTAGCAAGTGTCTCTGAGAGTTTGTTAGCCACCTAGCAAGTGTCTCTGTGTGTTTGTTAGCCACCTAGCTAGTGTCTGTGTGTGTGTGTGTGTTAGCCACCAAGCTAGTTTCTCTGATACTTTCACATACAGGGCAGAAGGAGTAAGCGAATGAGATGAACGTTCTAAATGAGCCTTAGCGAATGACAGTGGCATCTCGAATCTCCTCCAGCCAATGAGAGAGCCCAGCACGAGGGCTCCTCTCAGACTGAACTGCTGTTGTTTGCTCTCTCTCTCTCTCTCTGAGGAGGAGGTTGTTTCGTGTGGACGGCAGGAAGGCGACCTTGTTTGTCTTTGAAATATGAATGAGGATAGACTTCCATAACGCTCTCCCCTGTGTTCCCCCTCCAGCCCACTCTTTGCTCCTGCTGCTAACTCCTGTGTGATGCAGTGGCTCGCACAGATTTAAAATGAACAGAACAGAAACGTTGCGTTAAATATACTTGCATTTTGTTAAAGATATTTGCTGCTGAATTTTGTTTACGTGGTCCATCTTATTACCGGGTATGTAGAAGTGGGCCAGCCATGTTAGATGGCCTGACTCTGAGTGTTTTGTTCTTTGGGTGTCAGGGAGTTCTAGTTCGTGTAATTCTATGCTTGTTCCGCTCATGCTAACCGCCGCTGCTTTTGTCGGAACCCAAGAGCCTCCGGAATACTCAGGAACACTGGAACGCTTCTGATGCTTCACCATGGCGATGTGGCATGACGACGTCCTTTAATGCAAGACACAGGAAGACAGTTCAAATGTAAAATGGTGTGATGATAAACAATTTAAAAAGGGGTTTTAGCATAATTGTTCAGTAGAAAGTAGAAACCATGAATGATTTAGAGGAAGCATAAACAAAGTGGTCCATATTTATGGAGGGCAAACATGAGAGTGTTCTTTGAGAGGAGGATGGAAGAGCAGGTGATCATCATGGGACAAAACACACAGGACACAATCCTTCTGAAATGTATCAAATAAAACACAGCTCTATATGTGCGTATCAAACAGGGACGTTGCATTCTTTTTCAGATAAAGTTTTTTGAATTATATTCAACCAGAGCACTTATTTCATAACAGAGAGTCGGCATTGTGACAGAAACAACCGGCAGGCTCCAGTGAACGTGTGGAATAATTCTACTTTAGAACAAAGGGACATGCCATGAACCAAACCGACCGACAAAAAGCTTTCACGCTCGTTTTGAGACCCGACTTCAAATAGAAGGCCGCCACAGGAACGCGGCGAACGCGAGCAGAAATATAAAAGGCCTTGTTCCTAGCCGTGCGTTAGCGGTTGAAGAGGTTCCAGGCAGCAGCTGTGTGTCGGAGGCGCACCACCTGAGTTCCACACAGAGGCGTTTGTTTCAGTGCCCGGCGGGCAGTGCCAACTTCACAGGGACGTTCACTGTGAAACGCCACGCACTCTCAACCCTCCTGGAAGCTGTGGCCAACAAAGTGTGTGTGTGTGTGTGTATGTGTGTGTGTGTGTGTGTGTGTGTGTGTGTGTGTGTGAGAGAGAGAGACAAGGCAGTACAAACCTTCAGTGTTTTCCCCTCCACACTTCTGACATGTCTCAATCTGAGGTTCCTTCTTCTCCGTGCCAACGGTTCAGAGTTTAACCGGTCCATGCCAACTAGAGTTTGGATCTAGCATACAGGTTGGCAGAACATATATTTATATATATATATATATATATATATATTTATATAAACTAGAGGTTGGATCCAGCATACAGGTTGGCAGAACATATATTTATATTTATATATATATATATATATATATTTATATAAACTAGAGGTTGGATCTAGCATACAGGTTGGCAGAACATGTATATATATATATATATATATATATATATATATTTATATATTTATATATATATATATATATATATATATATATATATATAAACTAGAGGTTGACTCTAGCATACAGGTTGGTAGACCTATATACATAGTACATATATATATATACAGTATATATATATATATTTTTTTTTCTACTAGATATATATATTAAGAAACTAGAGTTTGGTTATGTACACCAGCGTCCAGGTTGGTATATATATATATATATATATATATATATATATATATATATATATATATATATATATATATATACAGTGGGGCCAAAAAGTATTTAGTCAGCCACTGATTGTGCAAGTTCTCCTACTTAGAAAGATGAGAGAGGTCTGTAATTTTCATCATAGGTACACTTCAACTATGAGAGACAAAAATGAGAAAGAAAATCCAGGAAATCACATTGTAGGATTTTTAAAGAATTTATTTGTAAATTATGGTGGAAAATAAGTATTTGGTAAATAACAAAAGTTCAACTCAATACTTTGTAACATAACCTTTGTTGGCAATGACAGAGGTCAAACGTTTCCTGTAAGTCTTCACCAGGTTTGCACACACTTTAGCTGGTATTTGGGCCCATTCCTCCATGCAGATCTCCTCTAGAGCAATGATGTTTTGGGGCTGTCGCTGGGCAACACAGACTTTCAACTCCCTCCACAAATTTTCTATGGGGTTGAGGTCTGGAGACTGGCTAGGCCACTCCAGGACCTTGAAATGCTTTTTACGGAGCCACTCCTTCGTTGCCCGAGCGGTGTGTTTGGGATCATTGTCATGCTGGAAGACCCAGCCACGTTCCATCTTCAATGCTCTCAGTGATGGAAGGAGGTTTTGGCTTAAAATCTCACGATACATGGCCCCGTTCATTCTTCCCTTAACACGGATCAGTCGTCCTGTCCCCTTTGCAGTAAAACAGCCCCAAAGCATGATGTTTCCACCCCCATGCTTCACAGTAGGTATGGTGTTCTTGGGATGCAACTCAGCATTCTTCTTCCTCCAAACACGACGAGTTGAGTTTTTCCCAAAAAGTTCTATTTTGGTTTCACCTGACCACATGATATTCTCCCAATCCTCTTCTGGATCATCCATATGCTCTCTGGCGAACTTCAGACGGGCCTGGACATGTACTGGCTTAAGCAGGGGGACACGCCTGGCACTGCAGGATTTGAGTCCCTCTCGGCGTAGTGTGTTACTGATGGTAGCCTTTGTTACTTTGGTCCCAGCTCTCTGCAGGTCATTCATCAGGTCCCTCCGTGTAGTTCTGGGATTTTTGCTCACCGTTCTCATGATCATTTTGACCCCACGGGATGAGATCTTGCGTGGGGCCCCAGATCGTGGGAGATTATCAATGGTCTTGTATGTCTTCCATTTTCTTACAATTGCTCCCACAGTTGATCTATTCACACCAACCTGCTTGCCTATTGCAGATTCACTCTTCCCAGCCTGGTGCAGGTCTACAATTTACTTCCTGGTGTCCTTCGACAGCTCTTTGGTCTTGGCCATGGTTGAGTTTGGAGTCTGACTGTTTGAGGCTGTGGACAGGGGTCTTTTATACAGATGACGAGGTCAAACAGGTTCCATTAATACAGGTAACGAGTGGAGGACAGAAGAGCTTCTTAAAGAAGAAGTTACAGGTCTGTGAGAGCCAGAAATCTTGCTTGTTTGTGGATGAACAAATACTTCTTTTCCACCATAATTTACAAATAAATTCTTCAAAAATCCTACAATGTGATTTCCTGGATTTTTTTTCTCATTTTTGTCTCCCATAGTTGAAGTGTACCTATGATGAAAATTACAGACCTCTCTCATCTTTCTAAGTAGGAGAACTTGCACAATCAGTGGCTGACTAAATACTTTTTGGCCCCACTGTATATATATATATATATATATACACACTTATATATATACACATATGTATATATACAGTACCAGTCAAAAGTTTGGACACACTTTCCCTTTGACTTGAATGAGGTGTCTAAACTTTTCACTGGTACTGGTACTCAGAGAGAGAGGCCCCTATGTTTCAGAGTGTAGTTTGGTAGAGAGAGAGGCCCCTATGTTTCAGAGTGTAGGTTGGTAGAGAGAGAGGCCCCTATGTTTCAGAGTGTACGTTGGTAGAGAGAGAGGCCCCTATGTTTCAGAGTGTAAGTCAGTAGAGAGAGAGAGGCCCCTATGTTTCAGAGTGTAAGTCAGTAGAGAGAGAGAGGCCCCTATGTTTCAGAGTCTAGGTTGGTAAAGAGATGCCCCTATGTTTCAGAATATAGGTTGGCAGAGAGAGAGGCCCCTATGTTTCAGAGTCTAGGTTGGTAAAGAGATGCCCCTATGTTTCAGAATGTAGGTTGGCAGAGAGAGAGGCCCCTATGTTTCAGAGTCTAGGTTGGTAAAGAGAGGCCCCTGTGTTCCAGAGTGACCTACATTAAAGTTCTGCTGGTGGACAGGGGCTTGCCTTTCTACTCTGTCATCAATCACCAAACCGCCACAGAGCTCGCCCTCTGTGTGTATGTGTGTGTGTGTGTGTGTGTGTGAGAGAGAGAGAGAGAGAGAGAGACAGAGAGAGAGAGAGAGAGAGAGAGAGAGAGAGAGAGACAGAAAGAGAAAGGTGCACCGTATATGAGAGCTTCTCTGTGTGTGTGTGTGTGTGTGTTTGTGTTTAATAGGCATCTGGGGAGTGTGATCAGTATACAAGTGTGTAGGTTTTTGTGCAGAGTTTTACAGTTTTTCGGTGTGCAGATCTAGGTAATAGTGTGCGTGTGTGTGTGTGTGTGTGTGTGTGTATGTGTATGGGTGAGTTGCAGACCCATCACCTCGCATCATAGCGTCATGGGGAATCTGCTTAGAACTGAAATAAGAGAAAAGCAACGCATGAATAAAATAAACCCACCGCATGAACAAGAGCACAGGGCTGCCAGGACGGAGCTGTGTGTGTGTGTGTGTGTGTGTGTGTGTGTGTGTGTGTGTGTGTGTGTGTGTGTGTGTGTGTGTGTGTGTGTGTGTGTGTGTGTGTGTGTCACTTAGGCATAGGTTGTACCATGATGGAGAGGAGATAGAGAGCTCACACACGCACACTCTCTCTTTCCCACACACACACACACACGCGCGCACCCACACACACACCCACACACACACACGCCAGGCAGGCAGGATGGGAGATGGATCAGGATGTTTATCCTCTCAGAGGTACTGTGAGGTATGGTTTTTTCATGCATTAATAAAGCAGAGTTTTGACACTCGTCTCCCAGGACAGAGAGGAGGAGATGTTTCAACATGATGGGCCTGAGGGCTGCATCAAACCCAGTCTAACGCCAACGGCTCCCTCTCCTACTCCTCTTCTCTCCTCTCTCCTCGTCTCTACTCCTCCTCCTCCTCCTCCTCCTCCTCTACTCCTCCTCTCTCCTCTCTCCTCCTCCTCTCTACTCTCTCCTTTCTCCATTCTCCTCTCCCCTCCTCCTCCTCTGTTTCCTCCTCCTCCTCTTCCTCTCTCCTCCTCTCCTCCTCCTCCTTCTCTCTCCTCATCCTCTTCTTCCTCTCCTTCTCTCTTTACTCCTCCCTCGCCTCCTCTCTCACCTCCTCTTTTTATCTACCTGTTCCACCTTTCCTTTCAAATCCCCCCTTCTCTTTATTTGTTTCTCTGCTCCTCCCTTCTTCCTTTTATCTCTCCCTGTTTTTTATTTATTGATTCATTTCTTCATTGTTCTGATCACTTTTCACTGGTTGCTTGTTTTTCCCTGTCTTCCAGGGAAACATATCTATCTAGTCTGTATTCTACCATGGAAACATATCTATCTAGTCTGTATTCTGCCATGGAAACATATCTATCTAGTCTGTATTCTACCATGGAAACATATCTATCTAGTCTGTATTCTACCATGGAAACATATCTATCTAGTCTGTATTCTACCATGGAAACATATCTATCTAGTCTGTATTCTACCATGGAAACATATCTATCTAGTCTGTATTCTACCAGGGAAACATATCTATCTAGTCTGTATTCTACCATGGAAACATATTTATCTAGTCTGTATTCTACCATGGAAACATACTGTAGATTTATATATATATATATATATATATATATATACATATATGTGTGTGTGTAATTAGCTAGTCTCCTTAGTTACGCCCTGGAGCTGGATGAGAGGGACCCTTGGGCAGAGGGGAGAACAGGATGTTTGTTTATCAAAAAGTAATGAGAACCAAGACACTGGTAAACAATCGGAGATGGACAGCAAACAACTTTCTTTTTTTTTAGCAGCCTGAGAAAGTGTGGTGAACTGTTAGACAAGTGTTGAATTGAATCAAGTGTGTGTGTGTGTGTGTGTGTGTGTGTGTGTGTGTGTGTGTGTGTGTGTGTGTGTGTGCGTGTGCGTGTGTGTGTGTGTGGAGCCGATGATCAGCTATGACTCACTCTGCTCCATTAAGTTTGAAGATGCAGTGCTCTCTGAGAACTTAACTAGTCCATTAAGCTCAACGGAGTTAGTACGTACACACACACACACACACGCATTCCAACACACGCACACATTCCCCCCCACTCAAACACACACACACACACGCACGCACACACACACACACACACGCACATACACACACACACACACACAGACACACACACACACACACACACACGCACGCATGGCTGGAGTGTATCCGCTAAAGCAAAGCAGAGATTAACTAGAACCTGA
>CM030182.1:17597394-17602394 GCA_017639675.1 Aplochiton taeniatus
TGAAGCCAGTGTGCTGGTTCCGAGGTCGTCTGGGTCTTTGAACCTCCTGCTTCAATGAGGTTCTCCTTTCAAACGACTGTTAATAGGCCCCCAGATTCCCCTCTGTATGTGTGTGTGTGTGTGTGTGTGTGCGTGCGTGCGTGCGTGTGTGAATAGAACAGAGAGTCTGGGTCTTAATGCAAGCACATTCTTCGTCATTTCTTTGCTAAATGTGTTTCCGTGCATCTGTGTAGAGTGTGTGTTACCGTGTGTGTGTTACCATGTGTGTGGGTGTATGTGTGTATGAACGTGTCGGTTATGTGTATTTGTGTGTAAGTGTGTGTTTGTGTATGTGTGTGTGTGTTTGTGTGTGTGTGTGTGTGTGTGTGTGTGTGTGTGTATGTATGTGTTGGTTATGTGTATTGGTGTGTAAGTGTGTGTTACCGTGTGTGTGTGTGTGTGTGTGTGTGTGTGTGTGTGTATGCACGTGTTGGTTGTGTGTATTGGTGTGTAAGTGTGTGTTCTTTGTTAGGCCAGCTGAGGGGTAATGTTCTTTGAAAGCAGAGGTTCCCTCACAGTTCAAAGGCAGACTAAACCCCCTTTTGAAATACCTCAAATCTCTGATTGACTTCCATTTTCCGTCGGAGACGAAAGTCCCTCTTCAACGCAGGGATCTGCCTTAACACCCCTCAAAGGCTGTTTCCTTCATTTCAGAGGATGTGTGTCTGGTTGAACACTTTTTAGTTGCAGAAGAGGCAGAAGAGGGAAAGTGGATGGTCTGGATTCCTGGGGATTTGTTATTATTATTTATTTATTTATGTATTTATTAGTTAATTTATACAGGGTAACCGATTGTAATTCTTTTGGTGTGTTTTGCGGAGTGCGGGCCCCGCGGTAAAAAGACGTAAAAACCTTGAAACGGTTAGCCCGCTGTTACATCCAAGGAACCCTAACTGAAAAACAACTTTTGAATCTCTACTCAACAAGTTTGGTGGTGTAGGGAGTTTAGAAGTTCAAAGTTGTGTCCTGTGGCCCTTCTCTCTATCGGTTGGTGAACGTTGCTTTAATTCAATCTGTTGGACTCTTCCGCCCTCTAGTGGTTAAAATGGGCTAAGATACCCGTGTGATTTCTATTGTGTTGCAGATCCCTGCTTTGCAAGATGATCACATCATGTATTTATTTTCCATTTAACGTTAGTACTTGCAGAACAGAAGCTAGAAACCTAGAAACATACCAGGTAATGTCTCTTAGAAATAATGGTTAAATTAAGGTTAAATAAAAAAAACCAAAGTGGCAAGTGGCAATGCTGGAAAGATTGTCACGGAACTGGTATGGCAATATCTCTACTAAGACGAGGTTTGTCCAGTTATGGCTTTTAGCTGCTTTGTGTCTGCTGAAATCATTTGGTTCCATTTGAACTCAGTCAGCCTGTGGTTCCTCTGGACTCATTCTCTTGGCCTCCAACCACACAATGGGCTCCATAGAAGCACAGTCAGTTCATCGGCCCCAGGGCTTGGTGGAGGGTCAGGGTTCAATCGTCTCTGGGACAGCGGCTACTGTTCCCATGGAGACATCAGTGTCGACCATTGATTAGGGAGAGTCCTGATGGTAATGACTGGTGATGAACCTCACTCACACTGACAACTCTCTCTCTCTCTCTCTCTCTCTCTCTCTCTCTCTCTCTCTCTTTCTCACTCTCTCTGTCTCTCTCTCTCTCTCTCTCTCACTCTCTCTCTCTCTCTTTCTCTCTCGCTCTTTCTCGCTCTCTTTACTTCTATTTAAAATGTGGTCCAAATGATGGAAGATGGACATTCATTCCAAAGATTACCAAACAGCAAACAGGAAGACTGTTTTGTAACTGTATGGGTATTGTGGCCACAACTATTTATATGACTATTTATCCCCTCCCCTGCACCCCCTCCTCCTCCTCTCCTCTCCCCCACCCCCCCACCCCTCTAGGTGATAATCTACCAGGGGGGTCAGGTCTTCAGCCTGGCTAACCATCTCCATGGGCGAGTGGGCTTTGTTTCCACCATGCCCAGCACCAGTGCCTCCATCTTCATCAACAATACCCAGCTGACGGACACAGGGACCTACCAGTGTCTGGTCAACAACCTACCTGACAGAGGGGGGCGAAACATCGGGGTCATCGGACTGACCGTGCTGGGTAACAACACGCCATGACAACGCGCCGCCATGGCAACGCGACGCCATGACACCCGCTGACGTTACAATCCTAACTTAGCATGGGATTCTCAATTCTCTATATATATTTAACATTTTTTTTACATGAAAATAAAATAGAGTTTGCTTTGAGAAAGAACAATGGAGCCATTAGCAGAAATGCGGCCATGTTGTTTTAGATTTCTAACTCTACCCAATGTCTGCCCTCCCCCTTACCCTCCCCCCTATCACTCCCCACTCAATGCCCTCACCCCCCTGCCCTCCTTACTCCCCCCCCCCCCCCCCCCCTCCCTCTCTCTTCCTCCTTCCAGTCCCTCCCTCCATCCCCGCATGTCGTATCCAGGGTACGCTGGACGTAGGAAGTGACATCATGCTGATGTGCAGCTCAGAGGAGGGCATCCCCACCCCCTCCTACTCCTGGGAGAAGCTGGAGACACTGCCCAGGCTGCCCCACACCGCTACCCAAGGTACTGCCAAACACTCGCTGGCAGTGGGACTGCCCTTTTGCCCAACCTTCGCCGGTAAATCGCTGGTTATTTAAGAGCCAACCTGGCAACCCGCCATCCATCATTTCTCTCTCCGCCAGATCCCCCCTCCTCCCCCCTCGCTGTCAAGAGCCCTTCACTGTGTTCCTGTTCACAGTGTGGAGTGTGAAGTGGGTAGAGAGAAGGGGGGGGGGGGTGAAAAAGAGAGATGTGTGACTGGCTGGCTGAGTGAGTGAGTGAGTGAGTAAGTGAGTGAGTGGGTCAGCCAGCCAGCCAGCCAGCCAGTCAGACAGCCACCCAGCCAGTCAGCCAGTCAGTCAGCGAGTGTGTGGGTGAGTAAGTGAGATAAGAGTTAAGAGAGTTACGGGAGGGTGTAGGTGAATGATTGATAAAGAATTCACGCTTTTTTGTCTTTCGTATCATGGCTGTGTTCCAACTCGCACATCTAAACAAACAGTTGCCACTTCTAGTAGATATGACACAATTAGATCGGCTTAACCAGATATCCTCATCTGACTCCAATCCACTAGGAAGTCAAAACCATCCATTGACTTTCAGATCTAAGAGTGACTGGCAGACTTTTCTCACTGCAGTGCCGATCCATACCTGAGCTGAACTGGGCCAGCTGGGCCCTGTTCTGTCTGGTTCAGGGTTTGGCCCTGCACTGGGAACAGGGCTGTGCAGAGTTGGACCACAGCATCTGTGAAGCCCTAACACTGGTCCTCCCCAGGGTCCTAAGACACACCCTGTTTAGTTCCATCAATCCCCCTGCACCTCTACACTACTGGTGTCCTTAAAGCAAGCTTAGTGAAGATCAACAATAATAATAATTATAATGATCATACTATTTATTTTATTTCTTTTCTATAGCACTTTTCATAGCAATGCTACAAAGCTCAACAGTGGTCCACCTGTAACATGGGAGGTTGAGTTTGGAGTGTGGACTTCCAGCTCAGATCCCGGCTTTCTTGATCGTTGGTTTATTCAGTTAGTCGGGGTGGATACAGTAGGAAGCAGCAAAAGTTCACGTGCACAAAAAAAAGAACAAAAAAGCATATTCAGGCCCATCATTAGAGTATTTGATATTTTGGAAGGACGCCTATTTTCCTTCTTTTTTGTTATGTCTGCACCTTCCGCTTTCCTACCATTTCTCAGATGTGATTGGACGGCATCAAATGTTTCTTAGGGAGCGGGGTCGTTTGTGTTCTGACACGTTGACAGTCACACGCTCCTCTGATCTCTGTGCTCCTCTGCTCTCAGCTCTCGCCGCAGACTTCCCTCTCAGGCAACGCGCCTCACAGGGCAGACGGGTGGAGTTTCAGAGTTTAGGTTTTGGTCCGGGTGTCTGTCAGTTGAGGACAGAAGACCGACGGAAATACTTTCATATTTTATGAATGTTCATCTAAAAATCTATAATTAAACAATCAAACTTGAAATTTGGAGGGATAAGTAAAAGCTATATCTAGTAAAAGTACATCTAAATTGTGTTGAAATTCACATTTCAATTAATTTCACTACTCATTCAGTTAACACTGAGGTAAGGTTTGACAAAGACAACAGGGAATGGGTCAGTGCATACACACAGCATCACAATGCGTTAACGCTAACCCTAACCCATACACACAGCATTAATATGGCTATGTGCTAACGCTAACCCTAACCCATACACGCAGCATTAATATGGCTATGCGCTAATGCTAACCCTAACCCATACACACAGCATCGCTATGTGCTAACGCGAACCCTAACCCACACACACAGCATTAATATGGCTATGCGCTGACGCTAACCCTAACCCATACACACAGCATTACAATGGAGTAATTTCCAGGTCTGGATAAGTATGGAAGAAAAAGAGAGTATGGAAAATATTTGTTTCCAGAGTATTGCCCCCATTTTGTTTTCTAAAATATAAAATTCTGAATTTCTAAAAATGTCCGTCCGTACATCTCGGTGCCGATAGACTATACTTATAGCCCCTAAATGACTATATTTATAAGATCCTAAATACACACAACCAGTAGTGTATTGACACAAAAACATCCCATGTCTGAATGGAATCATTTGTAATGCCATGTATCAGTGTGTTGTGAGAGCAAATGATAATTCAATAATACAAGTCCTATGGATTTTATTGTGTTTGGCGCCCTCTAGTGAAAAAGTTGTGTAAAATGATTTTTATTATAGTTATATAGTTTTTAAAATATTATGTGCTTGCTTGCTCTCTCATACTTTGAATAAATCATTTTAAATGCTTAAACGTTTTTTTTTTTTTATTTTGCAATGACTTTGATTCACAAACCCACCTGTGTACGTGTGTGTGTGTTTCCAATTCTGGTTGTGTGTGTTGT
>CM030182.1:17604894-17619894 GCA_017639675.1 Aplochiton taeniatus
GGCTCTGTCGCTTGTTTCAAATGGGATTCAGTTCCTACCTCTTAAACGACTTCATAAATCAATTTGAAGATAAATCATTGTTCAAACATAGTGGGGCTTAGTAGCCCAGATTACATCTGTCTCATTTTGAGCTCTTCTTCACTCTGCATTCACAATGTTCTCGGTGAATTCCTCTCTGTTTCTCCCACTTGAGCAGTAGATTACAATGAACAACTCCTCCGCAAAGACAACCAACCTCTCTGCTACCGTCAATATGACTGTGGATAGATAAACAGATGTTTTTAAATGCACTGAGAACGATTAACCCCTCAATTAATCAAAACAACGATTACAGCTCAAGTGAAACAATTCAACAAAAACTTTAACAGCGAACTTGTTGTAGCACATAAAAAAAAAAAAAGAAAAAGAAAGATTTACAAATTGCATTTTAGATGGAAATGTGTTCTTTGTTTGTAGACTGTATGTTGCGAAACTGTGCTCTCATCGTGAGGAGGAAACAAATCTGATCCGAGTTCACATCAATAGTGTGCGTGCAGCCTCTGATTCGCCTTGAGCAGCCTCCCAGCCTGTTTAAATATTCATGGGCGAATCCTGTGAGATGTAATACATATTACAAATTGACTTACTTTGATTCCTACCAGTAGAATTTTCATCACAAGCAGCTCCAGCGTTCATTCGGCCCAGGGAAGAAAAAAAAGAAATGAGAGAGAAATAAGTGTTTCAACAGTCAGCCCTGTTTGTGTTGAACGATACATGCATGGAGCTCAGTCATCTCCATGACCATTTGCATTGAACAACTGGTTTGGAGCCCCTGAAGTTGTAGGTTTATTTTGCATTCCATTCAGAGTGCTGCATTCTGAAACTCAAGATGACGTATTTGGATAGAAAACTGTTCACATCCATCTCTTGTTAAACATCACAGTGTTTGCAAATTATAACTATACCATATATACCATACCATACCATGCCATACTATACTATACCATACTAGCTTTAGATGTCTCCATTGGTACTGAACAACATGTTTGAAGTTGAGTCATAATCCATTTGTGTTGCATTTGCATTAACTATACTAGGTCTAGATTTCTGCCACTCTTTCAGCATGGACAGATTACTATTACTATACATTACTATTACATGGATATACGGTATGTTATTATAGCACGTTACCAGACTCCATTGAGAGCTGATGACCGTTGAGGTCAGACTGAACCAAATCTGAGGCTTTGAGTTGGAATCCTGGCAAAACTATCCGATGAAATGCCCCTAGTGGCTACTAGGGCTGTCAGTCAAACACCTGATTTGGTTTCATGCTCTCTAAACTATGCTTGTCAATGGCAAGACAGGATATTTAGATGTTCTTGTTGTTCTGCCCCCTCGTCCTGACCTTTGAACCCTCACCCCACAGGGAGGACGACCTCCCCCCTAAGAGGTCATCGTCCGTGAAGGCGTTCCACGCCGACGCCTCTTCCTCGGAGAACGACACGCTGACCTCCACCAACACCTACAACAGCCGCTACTGGCACAACCCCAAGACCAACTACGATACCCACAATGCCAAGCCCGGCTACGACACCCACTCCTACACGCGTTACAACGGCGACACGAGACAGACCCTGACAGCGGGCCAGCACCACGGCCACGCCACCATGGGGCACGTGGTCACGGCGCCGGGCTCCGTCCCGCTGTCCCGCCACGCCCTCCACCCGCAGGGGGGCGCCGCCCCGTCCTCCTCGGCCTACGCCAACGGCAGCCACACCCTGCCGCCGCCCAAGACCCTGGTGGTCACCACGAACTCCGCCCCCTCGCCCACCGTGCCCGTCATGGCGCGGAGCAACGGCTCGGCGGGCGCCAAGCCGGTCGCCGCGGCGACGTGCCACCACGGGCAGCACACGCACTCGTACGCCGTGAGCCAGGCCACGCTGGAGCGCATGGGGGCGGTGCCCGTCATGGTGCCCGCCCAGAGCAGGGCAGGGTCGCTGGTCTGACCCCCGGACGGATTGCACTTTGACCCCTGACCCCGCCGCTCCTCTACCCCGGCCTTTTCCCCTCTGCGATAGCACTCTGAGCTTTCTAGAACTTTTAATATGTGAAGTCTTTTTTGGAACCAACTGACAAATATAAAACCGTTAATGGACTAAAAATTCTCACAGACCTGATACTTTTCTAAACTTCTGACTCTGTCTATTTTTCCTAGTCTTTCTGTTTTCCCTCACTCCTTCTCTCTAATATTTTATCGTTTTATAACTCGAGAGAAACTGGGTTTTACATTTCTTAGTTCTTCTGATGCCAATTGCTCCACTACCCGACCTTTGCTTTCATTGGATAGTTCTGCGGCAACCGGTGTCACACCCTCTCTTATTGGTCGTTTTCCACGTGTGGGCGTGTTCATCCCTCTAACGCACTCGTGAACCAGTAAGATTAAAGAACTTTCTCCATCCACCAATGGGAGGCAAGTGACGTAAACAGGAAGTAAACTGGGAAACAAAACTGGTTTGATCGCCACAGTTCGATATGATTAGTTGTGCGTTTGGACTGTTGTCGTGATGACAACAAAAAGCATTGTTGTCACCCCCCTTCCTCTCTCCCTCTGTCCCTCCCTCTCTCTCTCTGCTTCTGGGTGCTAGAGTAATCTGGTAATCTACCTCTCCATTTACCTGGCACAGTTGGGTTTCTTTTTTTTAAAGGTCTGAAAACGTTTTAACCAATAATGTAATAATAATAATAATCACAGCAGTGTAACAATCGTTTAACTAACCTAGTAGTTAGCGTTTGCTGTGCAATTCCAAAAATATATATGTTTTGAGGATTAATGAAGCTTTAGTTAGCCATACCGTCCAAATACGGCATCAAAGGAAACGACTTTTAGTTCTCTGTGTTGCATGGCTTAAAGGGGAAAAGAGCAAAAAGCCGAAAATTCCCAACTTCAGGCATCAGAATGTGCATGTGTTCTTCATTCAAGACTAACAAAGCAACTTAACTTAACATAGTGTATTTTCCTCACAAAATAGGTTATTTTATGATGATGATGATGATGATGGTTTTGCCAGAGGTTGTGTGGTTATAGTTATGTAATCAAACAAACTACAAACAACAGGGGATCTTTCTTAAATGATTTTGTCTTACGGAAGATTTAAAAATAATGACATTTAACTGAAGATTTAACAATATGGAGATTTTACAACATATTCATCAATATCAAAAGGAGTATGGTTGTAAAAAAAAGAAATCTATTTTTTATTCTATACAGTAAACTTCATTTTGGAACTGGATTTATTAACTGGTGCTTCAAAGTGGGCCGGAATACAATTTGTATATTTTCTTAGAATCGCACGAAATAAAATAATCGTCTATAATATGACAGCTATTTTGAACACAGGAAAGTTGTTTTATTTGTGCAAAACTAAATATGGGCCTTCTTCTCACAGTATTGATTTGGATAAGAAAGGAGTTTAAGATGGCCGACGTGTTGCTAGCTTCATTCAGGAGAGAGAGAGAGAGGTGGCACGTTTGCGGTCTCTTGATGTTGGTACAAAGCCCACAACATCCACCAATGAAAGGGGAAACTTATGGGAGCTTCAGGAAGTGTTTGCACTGGGAATCGTCTGCTAGCCTACTAACCGTAACCCAAATTTATGAGAGCTTCAGGTAGTGTATGCACTGAGAATCTACTGCTAGCCATACTACAGGTGCGCTTGTTTATTTTTTCCGTGGCAACAGGATAATCACTAGCAGGGATTAACTTTAAAATCAAACACACCACTGGTATGACTGTTGTGCGGTTTCAATACAGCCCACGCTCTTTCTTCTTCTATGGTTCAGACGCTCGTTGACACTTAAAAACTACATTTCCCATAAGCAATGGAACTTGAACCAGGAAGCGGACTTTGTTTACTGTAGTCCATGCTGTTTGTACTTGTGCTCATCCCGCAACAGTTCAGTCTCAAGAGATTTTGAAGGATTTAATTATTTTTTTTACAGAGAAAGAAAGAAAGAAAGAAAGAAAGAAAGAAAGAAAGTAGCTACATAATGTTAGTCTGTTTGTGCGGAATGTTCTCATCTGTTATTTGTACTGTACATATGTAATAGGAGGAAATCTGCTGAAAGCTTAGGGTTGTGAATTTAAGGAATTGTATGCTGACGTCAGTTGAATTAATTTGCTAAAACTCATGTGTCTTATCTTAAGAGGTTTGCTTTAATTTCTGAATCTTAATACCCCAAACTGGGTATGACAAGATGCTTTTCACACACACAGGAGAGCTGCTGTCTAAAACCTGCTTTTGGTTTTCTCATGTATTGTCACATTGTTCGCGTTATTACAATAATACTATAATATATAATATTATATATATATATATATATATATATATATATATATATATATATATATATATATATATATATATATATATATATTATATATATTATATTAATATAAGCAATACTGTTTGTACGGATTATGTATCGCTTAAATGTTTAGTTTGAAACACTTAGATACTCATCGGGCAGGTCAATTGGTTTAAACAGTACAGTGTTTATTTTAACTGTTTAGTCGTTGGGTTTAACCAAATTCCATCGCTGAGATAAGATTGAAACATTACTCTGCTTCTTCATTACGGCAGAGGAAATAAAAACATATATAAACATGATAGTATATATAATAATACAACTACTGGGTTTAACCAAATCACATTAATAATACAACGTTTGTATTTGGTTAACACATTTTTTTTAACAAAGTATCAAGGGTTTTTCTTTGTGAATCCCCGAAGAGGGATGCAATATTTAGAAAGCAATTTTTTTGTTTGTTTTAAGTTCAATTCAATATTTCGATTTTCATTTTTTTTACTCTCACAGTATGCCACAAAACTAACTTTGGATTTTTTTTCTTTTATGTATTTTTCTACATGTATCATATTATTGGACTTAAAGTCTTAGTTTTTAATTAACCTGTAACAACAAAGAACCCAATAATCAATGTGTGCTAAAACAAATGTGTACTCCACTTTGATCAATAACCAAAAAAAAAACGTCTTTAATATTTGTATTTGTGGGCGTGAATTGATCTTGTTCCTCGAGACAGTCTCCGCCAACATAAATGATGTGACTCGGTTTATCTCTCTTGACATTTACCATTAAATGATAGCTGTGCTCAAATAAACACTGTTATTAGAGGTAATTGGACTTGAGTGCAGAATAGACTGCTGACTAGATGGAGGGTTAATTGAAAGCTTTCTGCCACTAATTCATTCCTCTCTATTCCGCCTCGGTAAGCAAAAGCAATATTAATGGCCACAAGTGTTATCTTGCAGCATTGTTTATATATATATATATATATATATATATATATATATATATATATATATATATATACATATTATATATATGTATATATATATATATATATGTATGTATATATGTATGTATATGTATATATATATATGTTTATATATATATATATATATATATATAATTTCAGCAATAAATACTAAACAAACCCTCGTTCGCTGCTGCATCACAAAGCCTTTTTTTGTTTTGTTTTTATAAATTAATTTTACCGAGAGCTTTTATTTCAATCGTTTTGATAAAACTAGTTTTGTCGTTTTTCAGAAAATGCTGATTGATTCATCGTGCTTTTCGGCAGAACGTCTGTTGAAACGTTCACACCATAGTCCCACCCTGGAACTGTTCCATGCTGGTCCACTTTAGCCAGCTCAAACCACAGCCAGGCCCCTTCAATTGGGTTTGTGAGTCTGCTCAGAGATGAAGCACCCTGAGATCCCTGTTAACACCGTCCCAATTTTCAGACTTATCCAGACTGTTTTTTCACTGTATCGATGTCCTCCACTGAACATGGACAGAACAGGACTGGACTAGTTCTCCTCTGAGCTGTTTCCATTGGCTACGATTAGACCAGTGAAGGGTTAGAGGCTTACAGATTCGATCCTACTTTTTTGGGTAGTTCCACAGTATATATCTACTCTGGTAATCCTAGAGAGTATATATCTACTCTGGTAATTCTAGAGAGTATATCTCCTCTGGTAATCCTAGAGAGTATATATCTCCTCTGGAAATTCTAGAGAGTGTATTTACCTATCAGGATTTCTTGAGCGACAGCTATGACACCACTTGGTTCTACTCAGAAGATCTCCACAGTGCTAGTAATGGTACTGGGACAGTGATTAGACCAGCTCTGGTTCTGTTGTCTTTTAATGGATCCATGTCGATTCCGTGTGACCCAGGTCAGTACTACAATACTACATATATCGCCTGTTGATATGTGTTGTGGAATGTGTTGATTGACTTTGTTTTAGAAACTCAGATTGATCGTTTTGCCTGTCCCCCTTCCTACCCTCCTTCACTTCCAAATGTATTGGAGAAGATTGTCTTAAAATGGATTGCTTTATTGTCTAGAATTTATTTTCATTTTCATTTTAAATTCAATTTGGAACCTAACCAAAACAAAACATAACACAAAACAGACAATTAAAAAACAGATTTTTTTTTTTAAATAGAGAAAGCACTAAAATGAGGTCTGGTCCAAACTAAACAAAAGAACAAAAAAAAATAAACAAAGATGGAGAGAAGTATGCAAAGGAGGAGGCAAAGGATGAGGCAAAGGAAGCAAACAGGTCCGATGCAGTGCTTAAGGATGGACTATTGGAACCCATCCTCAAACGTGATAGCATGACACCACCCACCCTAGCTAACACTTTGGATTATCCTGTTGGTTTCATGTGTATATAGATAAAATTGACGTTATATTATTTAATTTTGCCAATAGGAAACGGTTTGTAAATATGTAAGATATCTATCTTGTACTGACTGTTTGGATTGATATTAAAATATGAAAATTAACAATAAGGGTTGTAGTGAAAAAATATTCTTAATAAATTCTCCCTACAATTGTGTTCATTTGTGTGTGTGGGTGTGTGGGTGTGTGCGTGCTGCAACAGATGACATGCAATGAATGAACAACTTTGCTGATTGGATAAGCGAGAAGCCTCCACATGTGGACATTTTAAGTGATGTACATTGTAATATTCCAAGTATCTGCACCTGCGTAAATTCAGAAATTGACAGCAATATTTCAGCTGTCCACTAGAGGGCAAAGTCCCCCTACTGATTGTCTCCACTACAGAAAGGCAGTTCATCCACAGTGAATCTGACTATAGAACCTCACGCATGTTTAATGTAACTGATAATCCATATGCAGTGTCATCAGTTACACAACACATAAACCATTAATGAAAGCCTAAACAAATATAGTTCATTTTTAAATTGGTCCGATTACAGTCCAATACATTGTGTTTCACTGAGTTGTCAGGAATTTTTCACGAAAAACCTTGAGGTTAATACAGAGGCAAGGACAACCCTTTGACTGAGACAATCGCAGTGCTTCTGTCTCATACCTGAATGAAAAATCTTCTTCTGACTAAATGTAATCATAGTCATCAGTGTGCAGACATGGCAAAAGAATCATGATCATCTTACCTATGTATTTCTTTGAAAGTAATTTGACAAATAGTTGGTTTAGCGACTCAGTTAATTCCAGGCATACAGAATTCTCTTTTTCTTTTTCAAAATGAGTTTAAATGCTTAATTTCAAGTTAATGGGTTTGAGGAAAGGGAGTTGATGAATTAAGATAGTATCCAAAATATTGTCAAATTAATCGGATGTGTTAGTGTGTAATCTAATGCTGATCGTAATAGCCTACTTTAATAATCACATTTATTTAACGTGCGGGGGGTAGTTTTTTACACTCACTTTTTATTCTTTTGTGCTTTAATCCTCTTCCTCTTCCACTGCCTTCCTCGCGGGATGAGGACGGCCTGAAGTGTCTTAATGGACGCGCGTGCTCCCTGACGATAAGAGAAATGGAGATCGTTTCCCTTTAAAGATAGCGGCCGTTCTGTGAATTTGCACTTAAGACAAATGGGAAGGGCTGGAGGCTAGTGTGAGTGTGTGTGTGTGTGTGTGTGTGTGTGTGTGTGTGTGTGTGATTGGGGTGAAGGAACCTGTCTGTTAAGACTTGGGCTGAATGAATCAGGGAAAGATGTTAAATACCCACACTATCAATCCTCCAACGGCTGTTTGGCTTTGAGACGCTGTTCCTCCTCCTCTTCCTCTCCTCCCTTTCTCTGTCCCTATCCCTCGTCTTCCTCTCCTCCCTTTATCTATCTCTATTCATCTCTCCTTTTCTCTCTCCTCTGCTTTCTCTATTACTTCTCACCCCCTCCGATTTCTTCCTCTCCCTTTCTCTCTTTCTCTATCTCCCTTTCTGTCTCCTCTCCGTTTCTCTCTTTCTCTATCTCCCTTTCTGTCTCCTCTCCCTTTCTCTCTTTCTCTATCTCCCTTTCTGTCTCCTCTCCCTTTCTCTCTTTCTCTATCTCCCTTTCTGTCCTCTCCCTTTCTCTCTTTCTCTTCCTTCCCCGCTGGGTTTCCCTTCTATTCCTTTTTTTCACCCTCTTTCACTCCGCTGTTTCTCATTTCCATCTCTTCACACTCTCTTAGAACTCCTGCCATCCTCCCCACTTTTCCTACCCCATCCCTCTCTTAATCTCTCTCCCTCCACCCCCCATCCCTCCCTTAATCTCTCTCTCTCCACTCCATCCTTCTCTTTATCTCTCTTTTATATCCCTACTTTTTTCTCTTCCTCCCCACAACATTTTCTCTTTCTCTATCTTTCGCTTCTGCCCCCTTTCATGTCTCCAACCTAACCCCCACTCTCTCTCTCTCTCTCTCTCTCTCTCTCTCTCTCTCTCTCTCTCTCTCTCTCTCTCTCTCTCTCTCTCTCTCTCTTTCTCTCTCTCTCTCCTTCCTTTCCTCCCTACTTTTTTAACCTCTCACTCTCTTTCTCTCATTGTATATCTGACCATACAGACTCTTCCATAGATAGCCCTGAAAAGGACCCTGAGCCTTTTCATATGATCCCCCCCCCACCCGTCTCTCCTCAGCTCAACATCTCTCTCTGTCTCTCTTTCCTTAACCAACTCTCTCTCTCTATTTCTCTCTCTGTCTCTCTTTCCTTACCCAACTCTCTCTCTCTCTTTCTCTCTCTGTCTCTCTTTCCTTACCCAACTCTCTCTCTCTTTTTCTGTCTCTCTTTCCTTACCCAACTCTCTCTCTCTCTCTTTCTCTCTTTCCTTACCCAACTCTCTCTTTTTGTCTTTCTCTCTCTTTCTCTCTTTCCTTACCCAACTCTTTCTTTCTCTCCCTGTCTCTCTTTCCCTATCTAACTCTCCCTCCTTCTCCGTCTCTGTGCTTTCCATCAGCCACCATGGACAGCCCTGAGCAGGACCCCAAGCCCCTGTCCTCTGAATCCCATTCTCTGAATCCCTGACTGAGTCCTGTTCTCCTTAGGGGGGGGTTCTTTCTTTGTGAGGGGCGGGGGTGTGGGGGTGTGGGGGGGGCCTTGTTCTTCTTCTCTCCCTGGCCCACGGACTGCATAGGTCCTCTTCTCCGTCCTCCTCTTCTCATGCTTCTCTTTCTACTTCCTCCCCCCTACCCCCTTCCCCGCCCCCCCTACCCCCCCCCCCCGCCCCACACACACACATACACACACTCTCCCCCTCTCCCTTGTTAACCCCTGAAGATGGATGTCTTAGCAGTCGTTGGTGGACAGCCAGGACAGTGTATATTTCATCCCCACGTCAGCGCTGATCACTGCAGAAACCTCTTAACTGTATTAAACTGTCAAGGGGCCGCCATGTTTCATCCCTGTTCTGTGGGACCTGCCCTCGTTTTACAGCTCTCGTAAATGCGTCTCCCCTCGCTACCGACGCTGCCGCCTGAACCACCCACGGACAGACACACACTGGCACCAGGGCTTACCTAACCCTAACCTAACCCTAACCCTAACCCTAACCCATGGACAGACACACACTGGCACCAGGGCTTACCTAACCCTAACCTAACCCTAACCCTAACCCTAACCCATGGACAGACACACACTGGCACCAGGGCTTACCTAACCCTAACCCTAACCCTAACCCTTAACCCTAACCCACGGACAGACACACACTCGGTTCAGGTGGCTGGCACCAGGGCTTACCTAACCCTAACCCTAACCCTAACCCTTAACCCTAACCCTAACCCTAACCCACTGACAGACACACACTCGGTTCAGGTGGCTGGCACCAGGGCTTACCTAACCCTAACCCTTAACCCTAACCCACTGACAGACACACACTCGGTTCAGGTGGCTGGCACCAGGGCTTACCTAACCCTAACCCTAACCCTAACCCACTGACCGACACACACTCGGTTCAGGTGACTGGCACGAGGGCTTACCTAACCCCAACCCTAACCCACGGACAGACACAGGACACCAGGGCTTACGTGGTCGGGCCTGTCGATCAAATATCGGTCACAATATTTGACCGTTTTTAAATAAAGAAAAGAAAGCATTGCTGATGAGGTTCATGACGGCCGGTGTTTGTTGTGGTGTCTGTGAACACTTTTAAATGATAAGCTAACAAAGTAGGATCAGAACTCATAGATTATGTATTCGTTATTATATTTTGGAATGAAGGCGTGATGAGAGCGCCCGGCAACCACTTTGGTAACAACGGTCGCCCTGGGAAACGAAGACAATCAAAAACGATAAGCTAAAGGCCTGTTTAAAAAAGAACTGTGTATCAATGGCACCAAGATTAAGACAGCATATTATAAGAAAAATAGCATCTAAACAGGTGTGATGTCACGTGATTAAACAACCAAAATAGGCTGTTATCTTTTTCCCAAATAATAAATGATTTCTAGATGTCACAGAGGGATGAAATGAGGTTAGTCGACGGTGGTGACTGCCAAGAGGCGACCAATCAACAGACACGCGATCGAACCTCCGTTCCCAGATTGACTGGTTTCCTTATATCATCACCATGGCAACTCCCGGCTTCACCCCGGCCTCCGATTCAGGGTGTGTGTCCCGTTGGCCTTCAAAAACGGTATTAAACATTCCGCTTTTTTTGCCTCTCTGCTCCTAGACGTAAAATGTAAGAGATATTAGCACGGCGTCCATTAGCGGAACCAGGCTGGCCTTTGGCCATGGCATTCTGCTAATCCTTAAGATGGCCGTTTGGAGACGAGATTGCACTACTTAACATGCACTGTACTGTGTGTGTGTGTGTGTGTGTGTGTGTGTGTGTGTGTGTGTGTCTCAATCCTTACCATGTTTTCGTGGTCTCTGCACTGTGCTGGCGGGACGCGTAGGTCAGGAGCTCACCTACGATTTGGCCACGTACACACGCATACGCACACACACACACACACACACACACACACACACACACACACACCGTTAGGTTCCTCCTCTCTCAACATTAAAAGCAGCCTTTAAGACGGTTCAGTTTTATTACAATAGGACTTCACTGGATATGGTTATTAATATATACGTAGATCCACCATATATAAATGATAAGGATCACCTCCACAGTGTTTCAGTTTTATTACAATAGGACTTCACTGGATATGGTTATTAATATATACGTAGATCCACCATATATAAATGATAAGGATCACCTTCAGAGTGGTTTCAGTTTTTTTACAATAGGACTCACTGGATATGTATACACACACACACACACACATATATATATATATATATATATATATATATATATATATATATATGTACATACTGTACACTACATGATATTGTGATTTTGATATAAGGAATATAACTAACCACTAGAAATGGTGACAGATAGGAATTTTGTACCCTGGGTAGCTCTTAAGTAATGTGTGTGTGTGTGTGTGTGTGTGTATGTATGGAAGGGGGGGCACATAAAGACACACACACACACACACACACACACACACACACATGCCTCTAGAGTGTTGTCATTCATTATGGTGACCAAATCTAAAATGATTTCTGTTCTAGTGTCCAGATAAGCATCCCATAATCGCTCTGGGAAACAGCTCTGTTCTGGTTACCTTAGGAACAGCTTCCCCAACAACTGTTTTTCTTTGACTTTTTCTTTAGTTCTCTCTCTCTCTTCATTCTCTCTTCTTTTTTCACTGTACTTCTGTCTGACCTCCCTCTCCCTCTCTCCCTCTCTCTCTCTCTCTCTTTCTCTCTCTCCCTCCGCCTTTCTCTCTTTCTCCCTCTCCCTCTCTCTCTTTATCCCTCCCTCTCTCTACCTCTCTCCCTCCCTATCTCCATCCCTCCACCCCCCCCCCCCCTCTGTCCCTCTCTCTCTCTGCCTCTCTCCCCCCTCTCTCTCTCTCCTTCTCTCTCTCCCTCCCTCCCTCCCTCTGTCCCTCCCTCTCTTTGTATTTTATAGTGTTTTGTGTTATCCGTAAGTGCGTGCCAGCGGAAATCTGACTGCTGAAGCGAGGGTAAAATAATTGGCCTCTAAATTAGATGTCATATGAAGATGCTCTCTACCCTCTTCATCTCTTTGTTTTTATTTCTTTCCTTTTATTCTTTCTTTCTCGCTCTGAGTCTGCCCTCATTTGGCCTCTCAGCCTACTTTTCCGTTCCGAAAGTGTTGTTTTTTTAGCCGTTCAATTTGAGGATATTTTAAAGTGTGGATTTCTTCATTGTTTACAGATTCTGCCTCAGGCCCGAGTTCTATTAACAACCTTTTGTCTAAACGATTTCTCCTGCCAGGAGGCAGCGTTAGTAAGCGATAGGGGGATGTGTCAGCTTTATGTATCAGAGATACAGGAATGTAGAGTCTGCTTTATGTATCAGAGATACAGGAATATAGAGTGTGCTTAATATGAGAGATACAGGAATGTAGAGTCTGCTTTATGTATCAGAGATACAGGAATGTAGAGTCTGTTTAATATGAGAGATACAGGAATGTAGAGTCTGATTAATATGAGAGATACAGGAATGCAGAGTCTGTTTAGTGTGTTAGAGATACAGGGATGTAGAGTCTGTTTAATGTGTTAGAGATACAGGGATGTATAGTCTGTTTAATGTGAGAGAGATACAGGAATGTAGAGTCCATTTAATGTGTTAGATATACAGGGATGTAGAATCTGTTTAATGTCAGAGAGATACAGGAATGTATTCTGTTTCATGTGTAATGCTCTGTACTTCCACCAGGGGTGCTTTTTCAACGGGAGGAACGTTTTTTAAGAGGCCAGTAGGCCTAACCTTTATGCGCACACACACACACACACACACACACACACACAATCTATGCGCTAACATTCATTTCTAATTGTGCATTGTACTAAAGATATAAATGTTTTAATCTTTCTTCCAACTGCCACCTTCAGATTGTTGATAGGACAGTTTGTTTTTAAGCACATACTCACACACACACACACACACCCACAGACACAGACAGGGAGGGAGGGAGAGAGGGAGGGAGGGAGGGAGGGAGGGAGGGAGGGAGGGAGGGAGGGAGGGAGGGAGGGAGGGAGGGAGGGAGGGGGATGAAGGATGGAGAGAGAGGGATGGGGACTGTTGTTCTATCCTGGGGTTCTCTTTATATAGCCGGGAGCCCCTGCCATGTGACGCGGAGCGCCCAAGTACAACAGGAGCAAAACAGTCATTAATCAAGCGCACCTCCTCCAGACGCAGGGGTAATTAACCATGGGACTGGTGTGACGGGGGGCCCCGCGGGGCGGTGTCACTGGAAATAGACAAGAGGAGCGCTTTATTCAGGACACACCGTGTCGGCGGCGGCTGGGGAGGGCCGGGGCGTCCACTCATTAGCAGCGGGAAGAGGTTAGAGGTCAAAGGTTAGAGGTCAAAGATATACTGTGTAGTGTTTAGAAGGGTTGCTTTTACGGAGTTTAACGCAGGAAGGTTAAGGTGTGTGTGTGTGTGTGTGTGTGTGTGTGTGTGTGTGTGTGTGTGTGTGTGTGTGTGTGTGTGTGTGTGCGTGCGTGTATGTGTGTGTGTGTGTGTGTGTGTATTTGCACTTTTTGAGAGTAAGTATAATCCATCGTTGGCATAGCAACAAAAGCAGAAGAAGCATGTGATCTTTGCAGCAGCGCTTGGTCTTATCCAAATTATGCTGAACACGTTTTGATGAACGTCAATCTCTTTTAGTGGTCAGGTTCTTCTGAGTGGTGTTAGTGCTGAATACTTATGAGTTCATCTCTCAGCGCACGCACACAGGAACCATTGAGCTATTTTTCCTGTGTCACTATGGATTGCAAGGGCTCTGGTATCTTAGGTGCTTTGACTCTCCATCTGGTGACATTCATTTCCTGTTCAGATCACCCTCTAACCCAAGGTTTCCTAAATTAAACCTCAGATCACCCTCTAACCCAAGGTTTCCTAAATTAAACCTCAGTTCACCCTCTAACCCAACTTTCCCCAAATTAAACCTCAGTTCACCCTCTAACCCAACTTTCCCCAAATTAAACCTCAGATCTCCCTCTAACCCAGCGTTTCCTAAATTAAACCTCAGTTCACCCTCTAACCCAGCGTTTCCCAAATTAAACCTCAGTTCACCCTCTAACCCAGCGTTTCCTAAATTAAACCTCAGTTCAGCCTCTAACCCAGCGTTTCCTAAATTAAACCTCAGTTCACCCTCTAACCCAACGTTTCCTAAATTAAACCTCAGTTCACCCTCTAACCCAGCGTTTCCTAAATTAAACCTCAGTTCAGCCTCTAACCCAGCGTTTCCTAAATTAAACCTCAGTTCACCCTCTAACCCAACGTTTCCTAAATTAAACCTCAGTTCACCCTCTAACCCAGCGTTTCCTAAATTAAACCTCAGTTCACCCTCTAACCCAGCGTTTCCTAAATTAAACCTCAGTTCACCCTCTAACCCAGCGTTTCCTAAATTAAACCTCAGTTCACCCTCTAACCCAGCGTTTCCCAAATTAAACCTCAGTTCACCCTCTAACCCAGCGTTTCCTAAATTAAACCTCAGTTCACCCTCTAACCCAACGTTTCCCAAATTAAACCTCAGTTCAGCCTCTAACCCAGCGTTTCCTAAATTAAACCTCAGTTCACCCTCTAACCCAGCGTTTCCTAAATTAAACCTCAGTTCACCCTCTAACCCAGCGGTTCCCGACCA
>CM030182.1:17632394-17642394 GCA_017639675.1 Aplochiton taeniatus
GAGATAGCAGTTTGTGGTGTGTTCTGTAGGCATTGTTCTGTGGTGTTATTGTACAGCATTACAGTACAGTTTATTAAAGCATAGCTCTAGGAGAGGTTTTGGCTGATATATATATACATATATATATATATATACATATACTGTATATCTGTAAGTGTTGTTCTAGGCACATATACAGTTTCTAGGTGACTGAGCTTTTATAAAACGTTTAATCTAGGATAGCTATATTTCTGTAAGTGTAAGTATATGATAGTATAGTATTATATTAGTATTATATAATGATATAAAGCAAACACTAAGAATACTAGGACTGTATGATTTGGATAACTAAGGAATAAAAAAAAACTAAGAATACTAGGACTATGATTTACAAAACTAAGGAATAAGCAAAAACTAAGAATACTAGGACTATGATTTACAAAACTAAGGAATAAGCAAAAACTAAGAATACTAGGACTATAATTTACAAAACTGAGGAATAAACAAAAACTAAGAATACTAGGACTATAATTTACAAAACTAAGGAGTAAGCAAACGCTAAGAATACTAGAACGTTAGCCGTTAGCTTTCCTGACACTAGGAGAGGTCTTGGCTGAACTAGATAGACGTTAGCCGTTAGCTTCCCTGACACTAGGAGAGGTCTGGGCTGAACTAGATAGACGTTAGCCGTTAGCTTCCTTGACACTAGGAGAGGTCTTGGCTGAACTAGATAGACGTTAGCCGTTAGCTTTCCTGACACTAGGAGAGGTCTTGGCTGAACTATATAGACGTTAGCCGTTAGCGTCCCTGACACTAGGAGAGGTCTTGGCTGAACTAGATAGACGTTAGCCGTTAGCTTCCTTGACACTAGGAGAGGTCTTGGCTGAACTAGATAGACGTTAGCCGTTAGCTTTCCTGACACTAGGAGAGGTCTTGGCTGAACTAGATAGACGTTAGCTGTTAGCTTCCCTGACACTAGGAGAGGTCTTGGCTGAACTAGATAGACGTTAGCTGTTAGCTTCCCTGACACTAAGAGAGGTCTTGGCTGAACTAGATAGACGTTAGCTGTTAGCTTCCCTGACACTAGGAGAGGTCTTGGCTGAACTAGATAGACGTTAGCTGTTAGCTTCCCTGACACTAAGAGAGGTCTTGGCTGAACTAGATAGACGTTAGCCGTTAGCTTCCATGACACTAGGATAGATCTCTGAAAGGAGAGCTTTAGATGAGAAGGGACCTTCTGTGACCTTCAGGGGGATAATCCACTCGTGATGGAGATACACACACACCTTCACTCACACACACACACAAACACACACACACACACTCACACACACTCACGCTCACACACACACACCCCTTCACTCACACACACAAATGCTCACACACACAGACACACACACAGATACACACACCCCTTCACTCACTCAACTGGAGGACCCCCCAGACCCCTCCATCCACCCCCCACCCATACCCCCATACCCCTCCATCCACCCCCCAGACCCCTTCATCCACCCCCCACCCAGACCCCCCATACCCCTCAATCCATACCCCCACCCAGACCCCCCTTCCATACCCCCCTCTCCACCCCTCCTTCCATGCCCCCCCACCTAATAAGGTGATGAGAGATTAATCTGAGAATCAACAGGAGGATCCCCCAGGCAATACCCCCTCCAGACCCCATCCATTAATACGTTTTACATTTTAAGTTATAAATGTTCCCTAAAATATTTATATAGTGGGCATAGGGTGAAGAAAATTGACCTCTCTCTCTCTTTCTCTCTCTCTCTCTCTCTCTCTCTCTCTCTCTCTCTCTCTCTCTCTCTCTCTCTCTCTCTCTCTCTCTCTCTCTCTCTCTCTCTCTCTCTCTCTCTCTCTCTCTCTCTCTCTCTCTCTCTCTCTCTCTCTCTCTCTCTCTCTCCCCCAGGCTGTGGCTGTCACACTTGACAGGCTACCTAAGCCCCTCTCTGTCTCTCTCCCTGTTTGGCCTCCTGACTGTATTACAGGCCGGCTCCGATAACAGACAGCCCCGCTGAATAACAAAGGTACAAATCACTTTGCAAATAATCCCCCTTGAGCATACAGAGTTGTTCGAGAGAATCTGTTTATTTGTTTGTCTGTGTGTGTGTGTGTGTGTGTGTGTGTGTGTGTGCGTGTGTGTGTGTGTGTGTGTGTGTGTGTGTGTGTGTATGTGTGTGTGTGTGTGCGTGCGTGCGTGTGTGTGTGTGTGTGTGTATTTGTTAGAGAGAGACAGAGAGAGAGGGAAAGATCTGGAGAAAGAGATTGAGAGACTAAGAGAGCTAAATTAATTAAATCCACACTTGATTTATGAATGCCCAATCAGCCTAATCCCTTAATTATTTTGTAAATCGATTGTCTTGGGAAATATGTGAAAAGATAAATTGGCTTATAGCATTCTAACAATACGACGCCCACAACTAAAGGCTGGGTGGAAATGGGTCACAGAGGATGCAACGAACATTTGGGACTAGGAGGCACTTTGTACATGACGCTGTGGACTCCATTTCCCTAGACTCTCTTTGACAGAACTACAAGACAGACCTGGGTCACTAGAATGATCGGAATCGTTTGCTTGAGTCTACTTGGAGGTGTAGAGGAAGAAGGGGGGGGGTTGGAACGGTTGTGCTGTTCCAATTGGTCCCATTGCGTTGGACCAAACCAATCGATCCAAGAAATGTTTTATGGACGAGGTGTATTAAATATTGTCTCCAGCCCTTGTCTGACGGTGTCGATTCTATTGGATAATTCAGACGTTTCAATATTTAATTTGAAGCAGCAACTGCAAAAAAAAAATTATTGTTGCGGCCAATTTGGCAGAACAGCAGACAGCTCTTCCATTGAGATAGGCCTCTTATTAAGCTCAGTGTCTGCATCTGTCATCTGTTTAGTACAGAACATATTCAGCTAGTATAGCGTTATTATTATGGTACAAATTCAGCTAGTATAGTGTTGTTATTATTACAGTACATATTCAGCTAGAATAATATGCTTTGGTTGTATACCGAGTAAAATTGCAAAAACCTAAATAAATAGAGTTAAAACATCAAACAATGGGAAGGTTTTCTTCTTTCCACCACACTCAGGTGAGTTACCGTGGTAATGGTGCTGAGAGAAGGTTTATAAATCACACCTGTAAACTAGCCCCCAGACATCCTGAAAAAAACTCTACTCCCTCCATTGCTCTCTCTCTCTCTCTCTCTCTCTCTCTCTCTCTCTCTCTCTCTCTCTCTCTCTCTCTCTTCTCTCTCTCTCTCTCTCTCTCTCTCTCTCTCTCTCTCTCTCTCTCTCTCTCTCTCTCTCTCTCTCTCTCTCTCTCACCCCCCCTCTCTCTATAAGTTTGAAAGTTTGAAGTGGAATTTCACACAATAGCAGCGGATTCCCATTCACGCTTACCGCTCCCCCTCAGCATTGAGGAGCATGGCATTGATGCTGAAGGTTTATCCAGTCTCTCTCTCTTTCTTTCTCCTTTTCTCAGTCTCTCACTGAGGGGAGGGTGTGTGTGTGTCTGGGTGTATGTGCATGTGTGTGTGTGTGTGTGTGTGCATGTGAGGGCGATGGAGAAGGTCCAGTGCCTCTGCTCGTCCAATCAGATCCAGGCTCGGCAGGCGCTGAAGGGCGGGGGGGAAGAGATGGGAGTTCAGTCAGTCCTTCTAGCTGTGTTTCTCTCTCCTCCTCTATCTCTCTCCCTCCATCCCTCTCTCCTTCTTGCCCTCTTCCTCCCCCTCCCCCCCTTTCCTTCTCAGTGTGTTTCAGCGAGCTAGTCTCTCCCCCCCTCCTCTCCCTCTCTCCTTCCCTCTCTCCTTCACCTTCTCCCCCTCTCCCTCTCCCTCCCTCTCTCCCTCTCTCCTTCTCCCCCTCTCCCTCTCCCTCTCCCTCTCTCCTTCTCCCCCTCTCCCTCTCCCTCTCTCCTTCTCCCCCTCTCCCTCTCCCTCTCTCCTTCTCTCCCTCTCCCTCTCCCTCTCCCTCTCTCCTTCTCCCCCTCTCCCTCTCCCTCTCTCCTTCTCCCCCTCTCCTTCTCCCTCTCTCCCTTTCTCCTTCTCCCCCCCTCCCTCTCTCCCTCTTGTTTCAGCGTGCTAGTCTCTGTTCCTCTGATACGTTCCCGGGTCTGATCTGAGACGGGCTTGTCTTTTTCTTCTCTCTGTCTAATTAGAGTCTAGAGGGGTGTGGACTCCACACCCCATGTGACGTCCACACACACGCGCACGCACGCACACACACACACACACACACACACACACACACACACACACACACACACACAGTTCAGCTTAAACGTATACAGCTCTTATCTTGGTTGCGGGGGACTTTGGGGGTTCCTTCATTTGCAGCCTAGATAACTTTAGCTGTGAGGGTGGGGGGGGGGGGGGGGGGGGGGGGGGGGGGGGGGGGGGGTGGGGGCGAAGGATGGAGAAGTACGGAATCCATTTGAAAAGAAAAGGACTGTGATTTGACAGCAAGATGTTTTACAGTGTGGATACCACATCACACATTAAGAAACAGTATGCGATGATCACATAAACAGTCTCTCTCTCTCTCTCTCTCTCTCACACACACACACACACACACTCACACACACACAGAGAGATACACACTCTCTTTCTCACACACACGCGCTCATATGCACAGAGAGAGAGAGAGAGAGATACACACACTCACAAAGATACGCACGCTCATCACGCACACACATACACACACTCACTCACACACACACACACACACACACACACACACACACACACACACACAGACCTATTTTAACACAGAGAAACATACTAGGCCAGAATCAACACAGATAGACTTTCAATTTATATAAAACTGAATTACCCGAGAGAGAGAGAGAGAGAGAGAGAGAGAGAGAGAGAGCGAGAAAGAGGGAAGGGGGAGGGGGGGGGGGGGGGGGAGTGAGAGAGAAATTAAGATGTCAAGATGGGGAAGGCAAAACCAAACAACACAATCAGATGGAGGGAAAAAAAGAGGTAGAATAAAATAAAGAACAAAAGAAAGACACAGAGAGAAAGAGAGCACGAGAGATAAAGGTTGTCTTGTTACTGCTGGTTACCAGGCGGATCCATCCCATAGCATAGTGTAACGTTGTGAATATCAAGCCGGGGATCTGTGTGAGCAGTGAGCTGGAGAGGCATGCACAGCACCATGCATGACAAGAGGACTAACACCCATCTGTTAAGAGACTGTGTGTGTGTGTGTGTGTGTGTGTGTGTGTGTGTGTGTGTGTGTGTGTGTGTGTGTGTGTGTGTGTGTGTGTGTGTGTGTGTGCGTGCATGTGTGTGTGCGTGTGTGTGTGTGTGTGTGTGCATGCTGAGTGCGACACCAGTTGTCGCAGATCTCCTTAATAAGGACTATTTGTGCAATGCCAGTGTGTGTGTGTGTGTGTGTGGGGGGGGTTGTTTGTAAATGCATGACAGTCAAAGTGATGTGTGAGTGAACATCTTTTACTCTGGTGTGTGTGTGTGTGTGTGTGTGTTTTGGTATGCATAGCAGTCCGCCCAGTCAGAATAATTGGTCCCCTAGAAATGTGGTTTTGAGGTCCGTGGTAAAGGATGTACCACACACTGAGCCTTAGAGGGCGTCCTGTCCCGGACCCAGAGACCTGGAAATAAAGGAGAGGAGGGAATTATACTTGGAGCACCGTGTGGGGGCCAGCGTCGCCGTCGTTACGAGCAAAATTAATCATCTCTCTCCAAGGCAATTAGTCTGCGCTCTCAAAACAACCTTCCGCAATTTCGATTATTCATTTTTTTTTTTTTTTTTTTGAGGCAGGCTTTTTGTTTTTGTCAAATTGAGTCATTTTCATCTCAACGCTAACGACTTCCATTTTATTTATATTCTGGGTAACCAGAGATTTGAGTTGGTGCGTCTGGGTCTGTATGTTTGGTGGCTGTTATTTTTGCTTTGGGTTCCTGATTTTCACCAGAAAAAAAGATGTTTCTGGAAACCATGTGAGTTATTTATGTTGATTTGATTCATTGGAAATGTTATTTGTTTTGCTTTACTTGTGAATTGTTAGTAGTTTGCTGAAACCTAAATTCCCTGGGGTCAACAACAGGACATTTATTTACCAACAGCTAGGCCGATGGCTGAAAAGATACTTCACCTCCTCAAGTTTACTGCCATTACATTTCTGTGGCGCTACAAAACCAACATGACTGTGAAGTATGATTGAATTTAGATGCCGATGAGACAACTCTCTCTCTCTCTCTCTCTCTCTCTCTCTCTCTCTCTCTCTCTCTCTCTCTCTCTCTCTCTCTCTCTCTCTCTCTCTCTCTCTCCCTCTCTCTCTCTCTCTCTCTCTCTCTCTCTCTCTCTCTCTCTCTCTCCCTCTCTCTCTCTCTCTCTCTCTCTCTCTCTCTCTCTCTCTCTCTCTCTCTCTCTCTCTCTCTCTCTCTCTCTCTCTCTCTCTCTCTCCTCCCTCCCTACCACAGTGTGAGGTGTTTGTGAACAGCCCTGTGATATCGAGCTGCAAACAGCCGAGGCCAGTGCCGTCTGATCACGTTCAGGTGCGGAGCGAGAAACGTGAACATTCCCAAACAATCTCCTGATAGAAACGACGGCGTGCCTCTGGCTCCACGGCGGTCCTTCTGTTCCCAAAGCAGTTTGCCTCCAGAGGAACAGGGCTGCTAGCCCACAGCACCTCTGTCCATCTTGGGCTTACGTTTCTCTTCTTCACCCACCCACCCCAACACACACACACACACACACACACACACACACACACACACACACACACACACACACACACACACACACACACACACACAGACACACACTTTTTTTGTGAATGTCATGGATTCAGTATCTGTCTTTTTTCACAACTTAATCAAAGTTTCTGTCACACTCTCTACCTGTCAAACACAAACTCCTTGACTATCTTCCTTACCACATAACCCCCCCCCCCCCACCCACCCACCCCCATTCCATGGTTTTCCATTATGTATAAGTCTATATGTAACAGTGTAGTATTCCATGGTATAAGTCTATATGTAACAGTGTAGTATTCCATGGTATAAGTCTATATGTAACAGTGTAGTATTCCATGGTATAAGTCTATATGTAACAGTGTAGTATTCCATGGTATAAGTCTATGTGTAACAGTGTAGTATTCCATGGTATAAGTCTATATGTAACAGTGTAGTATTCCATGGTATAAGTCTATGTGTAACAGTGTAGTATTCCATGGTATAAGTCTATATGTAACAGTGTAGTATTCCATGGTATAAGTCTATGTGTAACAGTGTAGTATTCCATGGTATAAGTCTATATGTAACAGTGTAGTATTCCATGGTATAAGTCTATGTGTAACAGTGTAGTATTCCATGGTATAAGTCTATATGTAACAGTGTAGTATTCCATGGTATAAGTCTATGTGTAACAGTGTAGTATTCCATGGTATAAGTCTATGTGTAGCGGTGTTTGTCGTCTATATATCCTGTATTCTTCCTCTCTCCACCTCTTATTCAGTCCCTCTTCTGAACAGAAACATCCGAGCCCTCCGGAGTTCCTTTGGCCCCAAGCCTGCATCCACGATCCCTCCTGAATCGAAGGAAATTGAAAGATCCTCCTCCTCCTCCTCCTCCTCCTCCTCCTCCTCCTCCTCCTCCTCCTCCTCCGCCGCAAAACAAGATTCCATTCCAGTGAAACCCAGAGTGTGTGATCGCTGGGCTGAATGCTGTATGACCCCCCCGGCATATTGTTTCCATCAGCTCAAAGGGCTGAGCAAGAGGAGAGGGGGCTCCGATCAATTATAGGACCGTTCGAATCTGAAGGAGACTGACACAACTCCTCCTCAGGGTCAGGCTTTCTTTCATCCTCTTTCTTTCCTTCTTTCTTTCTTTCTTTCTTTCTTTCTTTCTTTCTTTCTTTCTTTCTTTCTTTCTTTCTTACTTTCTTCCTCTCTCTCCTCTCTCAATTTTGCTGTGGCCTTTTGTCTCTCTCACTCTCGTTTTCTCTGTGTCTTAATCTCTCTCTCTCTCTCTCTCTCTCTCTCTCTCTCTCTCTCGCTCTCTCTCTCTCTCTCTCTCTCTCTCTCTCTCTCTCTCTCTCTCTCTCTCTCTCTCTCTCTCTCTCTCTCTCCCTCTCTCTCTCTCTCTCTCTCTCTCTCTCTCTCTCCCCCCTCTCTCTCAGGGGGCTGGTGGCGGGAAGATTGAAAATTGTATTGGCACACTATAAAATGGTTTCAAATCTGGTTGAGTTTGTGCGTATTTGGGGACTTCGGGATGTATTGTATACCATGTATCAGGAGTCATGGGTTCTGTCGGTCAGTGCTCTGCCTGTTTTGGCCTTATATATTCTGATTGCCTGATTATCTTCACAACGTGTTAAGTAAGAAGGAATAAATATAGACCTGTTAAAGGTCTCCTCCCCCTCTTTCTCTTTCTCTCTCTCTTTCTCTCTCTCTTTCTCTCCCCCACCCCACCCTCTCTCTCTCTCCCCCCCCCCCCCTCTCCCCCCCCCCCCCCCCCCCCCCCCCCCCTCTCTCTCTGCTGTCTCCTGTCTCTCCCTAGTGAACTCTTCACCAGGTCATGGTGGTTCTCCTGGTGACCAGAGAGGGAGAGTTTATAGAATGCTTGCTGGGTGATTGAATGGGGCCAGCCCAGGCAGACCTCCAGCAGAGCAGGTGCTCTCATCAACAGACAATCCATTCGCTGGCTGCAGCACTCTTTTCTCTACCTTCTCTACCTCTATCTTTTACTACCTCTCTCTCTTTTTACCTACGATTCTATCTCTCCTTTTCTCTTTCTAATGCTATCTCTTTACCTATCTGCAATAACATTTCTAACTATGTGATCATTATTATTTGGGGAAAAATGGAAAACATTTACTGTGTGTGGAAACCTTTTTCATTAAATGTGTTTTCATGTATTTTAGAACCAGTTGGACTTTGGTCAGAATTCGTGGAACTCTGGAGCGGTGGAGGACAAGGTTGCCATGGTAACATAAAGAACAAAATTAAAATGTAAAAAAAAATATATATAATAATAATAATGAAAAAATATCTGACCGGTATCCTTGGCCAAACTTCTTTTGAAGAGCTTTTGAAAAGCTTCAGTTGAAGACAAGACGTCTATGAAGCAAGGTCAGAGCTTTTTTCCTTTAGCTCAGCGGACGCTTTCTCTGCGCTCGTTCTGTTTCTCTCTGTTTCTCTCTCTTCTTCCTGTTCTCGGGGTCAGTATTCTTTCTAGACAGTCGACGCCGTATTAGCTGGCAGCAGAAGAAGAACTTGTATTTGGATTCGGTCTCCTGCGGGTAAAGACGTTATGTCCTGTCTGCCTTGACAGTGAGACCCCCCTAACCCTGGACTTAGAAAACTCTGGAGTGTAAAGATCTGACTCTCACTTCTGTTCTTCTCTGTTCTTCCACTCTTTTTCTTCTTCTCTACTCCCTTCTTTCTCTCTCTCGCTCTCTCTCTCTCTCTCTCTCTCTCTCTCTCTCTCTCTCTCTTTCTTGGGGAAAAATGGTGGTGCTGAACGTAACAGTTAAACTGTTGGTGCTGAATCACTAAAATGTCGCTGTCTGTGGTGCTGAATGTAACAGTTATACTGTTGGTGCTGAATGACTATAATGTCGCTGTCCATGGTGCTGAACGTAACAGTTATACTGTTGGTGCTGAATGAATATAATTAACAGTTATTCTTTTTTTATTATTTCTTTTTAGTTTTTAGCGGTGGTGGTGAATGGTACCGTTATGACCTTTTATTCTACTGCTGGTGCTGATTAAACAACCAATTCACTGTGGCTGTCATTGATACTAATTCTACAAGCCTTAGCCATATACAGCCAGCTCAGTGTCGCTGTCCTTGGTACTGAAGGACCTGAACAGAAATATAGGCTGCATCTCGCGGCTGCATAAAGAAGTTCACTAATTACATTTAACCATTTAAATCTGTGACAAAACTTTACGTTCGTTCATTAATAGACTGGTGACAACTTGCTGGAATATAATTATGAACACAGATGTGATGTCTATGTGTGTATGTATGTATAAACC
>CM030182.1:17659894-17662394 GCA_017639675.1 Aplochiton taeniatus
TGTTTTGCTAAGTTATCCATTGAGAGCGGGTTTTGATCATGAGATAGAGAGAGAGAGAGAGAGAGAGAGAGAGAAAGGGGGAAAGGGAAGATGAATAAAAGAAAAGAAATGAACACGTTGACAGATGGACGGGTAAAGAAGGGGACAGACAGAGCGTGGGAGAGCAAAAGGAGAGAGAGAGAGAGAGGAGGATGGATGGAGATGAAGAGACAGAGAGAGAGAGGTAGAGAGGCAGAGAGAGAGAGAGAGGAGGATGGAGATGAAGAAACAGAGAGAGAGAGACGAGGATGAAGATGAAGAGACACTGAGAGAGGTGGATGGATGGAGATGAAGAGAGAGACTGAGAGAGAGGTAGAGAGGCAGAGAGAGAGAGAGGTGGATGGATGAAAATGAAGAGACAGAGAGAGAGAGAGAGAGAGGTAGAGAGGCAGGGAGAGAGAGGTGGATGGATGAGATGAAGAGACAGACTGACAGAGGTGGATGTGTGGAGATGAAGAGACAGAGAGAGACAGACTGAGAGAGAGGAGCGGTGGATGAGATGAAGAGGCAGAGAGGTAGAGGTAGAGAACAGTCTCTTGTCTGGAGCTGATCTGGAGAGATGGCCGCGTGTCTCTAGCAGTGACAGATGGGGAGTGAATCCCTCCGTGACCTGTCACTCCTGTGTCACTCCTGTGTCACTCCTGTCTTCCCTTTCTGGGTCACCATGTCACTCTGACTGGGATCCAACACTGTGTGTGTGTGTGTGTGTGTGTGTGTGTGTGTGTGTTAGAGAGACAGAGTGCAGATAAGAATATAGGGAAGGGGAAAGAACAGCACCCGCAGAGAGCAGCTTGTAAAGATTAGAGATAAGAGGGAGAGATGAAAACGACCCAACACTCACACACACACGCACGCACGCACGCACACACACACACACACACACACACACACACACACACTCACTCAGACGGAGCAGAAGGACTGAGAGATCAGAGAGAGAGTGAGAAATGGAGAATGTCACACTGTGCGGGGACTCTCCCTGGCTGGCTCTGCGTGCTGTGGTTGAGATGATCCCTGTTCTTACCTTTGGATCCAGACGGTTGTGTTTAACGGTGTGCAGCGGTCTTCATACTGGCCACCTCCACCAACATCGCCAGGGGAACCATGGATCTCCTTTCTACTGGTTTCCGATGAAAGGGACTCTGTATCTCTCTCTCTCTCTCTCTCTCTCTGTCTCTGCTAACTGACTAGAACTCTGTTTCTCTCTCTCTCTGCTAGCTGACTTAAGCTCTGTTTCTCTATTCTAGCTGACTAGGGTTAACGTTTCTCTCTCTCTCTCTCTCTCTCTCTCTCTCTCTCTCTCTCTCTCTCTCTCTGCTAGCTCAATAGGGCTAGGGCAGATGATCAACATTTATGCTCCAAAGGATGTAGTGAAGGACACAGTTTAGAGTAGTAACATTGAAATGTGCTACAGGACATCCTACCTCCATAGGGTACAACAGGGTTACCCGTAGAATCATGGATGGATATAGAAATAGAAATTAGATAGAAATAATGATGAAGCTGCTGCTGATGATGATGGTGATGAAGATGATATGGGGCTGTAGATGTTTGAACTGTGATGATGATGATGATGGTGATGAAGATGATTGGGGGCTTGTAGATGTTTGAACTATGTGATGATGATGATGATGATGGTGATGAAGATGATGAGGTTGTTGTTGGCTGTGGTGAAGATGGTGAGGAAAATATTTATCATTATTATTAATTATCATTTAACATTTATCAGGGGTTTGTGTGTGTGTTTCTGTGAAGGCTGTCGGAGGCAACTCCATTAATGGCACTCTCCGGATAGACTGTTGTTCTAAAAGAGAGAGAGAGAGAGTGTGTGTGTGTGTGTGTGTGTGTGTGTGTGTGTGTGTGTGTGTCTGTACGTGGTAATGGCTGCTCTTTGGAAAAGCACCACAGCGATCGATCACAGGCTCAACCAGACTTAATTAGGAAATGGCTGTTAGTGAAACCCTAGTCCAGAGGGTCTTCAGTCATGCTCAGAGAACCCAGACCCTGTTTGACCCCGTGACCCCACGGGCTCCATCTAGACCCCACACATCACAGGTCACCACCAGAGAGAGCCCAGCCGGACACACAGCTGTAATGATAATAGAATGTCTTTATTTGTATAATTAATCTGAATGATCTCCATGTTCCATTCAGTTAGATTTCACTTCATTTTCCTGTGAGTTTCGTTCTTTCTTTCTTTCTTTCTTTCTTTCTTTCTTTCTTTCTTTCTTTCTTTCTTTCTTTCTTTCTTTCTTTCTTTCTTTCTTTCTTTCTTTCTTTCTTTCTTTCTTTCTTTCGTTCGTTCGTTCGTTCTTTTTCTTTCTTTCTTTCTTTCTTTCTTTCTTTCTTTCTTTCTTTCTTTCTTTCTTTCTTTCGTTCTTTCGTTCGTTCGTTCTTTTCTTCTTTCTTTCTTTCTTTCTTTCTTTCTTTCTTTCTTTCTTTCTTTCTTTCTTTCTTTCTT
>CM030182.1:17694894-17709894 GCA_017639675.1 Aplochiton taeniatus
TCTAGAACCTTCACATTGAGTTTGAATGATATATTCGTCTGTGCTGGCTTAATGTACACCTTATTACTTTGTTTAATTCATACGTTAGGTGAAGGGCATCTTACTTACCCACCTGACACATGACCCCACCCCCATACATGATGCTAAGCACCCGCCTCCTCTAGGCAAGGCCTGGGATTGGTCCGTTTCCTCAGAAGTGTCTGTGTGGCGTCTTGATTAGCCACTCACATTAGCACACTGCCCACTGCACACTGCACACTGCACGCTGCACACTGCCCACTGCACACTGCACACTGCCCGCTGCACGCTGCCCGCTGCCCGCTGCACGCTGCACACTGCACACTGCACACTGCACACTGCACACTGCACACTGCACACTGCACACTGTCTCCGGCTGAAGCCCTGAGGGTTCCTTCCAGGTGAGGTCTGGCTCACCTGAGACATCTGTTACCGTGACGCCCAGCGCTGCCATATGTCCTTCTCTGGGCGTCGACACACCCCCCTTCCATGTGTGACCGTCCAGAGGGTTTAGCGCCGACCTTTAGCAGGCTGGCATGAATAATGGATGGAGCAAGAGACACACACACTCTGTTACTCTTGTTTCTCCAGAGGGAGAGAGAGAGGGAGAGAGGGAGAGAGGGAGGGAGGGTGAGAGAGAGAGAAACCACAAAGCCTGCAACATTCTGTTACAGATGCTGCTCTCAAGAACGGAGGGAGGGAGTGAGGGAGGGACAGAGGGAGGGATGGAGATGGAGGGAGAACAGGAAAACAGGGAAACTGAGAAGGAACCAAACCTTCATCGTCAACAGAGGGATGCAGGAGGGACATTTAGAGAGATGTGAAAAGAGAGAGAGAGAGAGAGAGAAAGAGACAGAGAGAGAGAGAGAGAGAGAGAGAGACATTTAGAGAGATGTGAAAAGAGAGGAAGAGAAATGTAGAGAGACTCATACACACCAATCTAATGCATTTTTAAAGTGGAGGCTCAATAGGTTCTGGTTACTTTACACACAGATTTACACATTGACCTTTAGCTTAGAAACTGTGTGTGTGTGTGTGTGTGTGTGTGTGTGTGTGTGTGTGTGTGTGTGTGTGTGTGTGTGTGTGTGTGTGTGTGTGTCTGTGTGTGGTACCTAGTGGTCTGTTTCTTGGTATTTGCTGCCGAAACATCCCAACCAAATATCCAGCAGGACAGATTACAATCTCGACCTTTTCTCTCCAGCGGATACACACGGTAGAAGGGGATGATTCAGATATATTTCTTCTCCGACCCCAACCTCGCGTCTCAGCACCCGACCTCGCAGCGAGCCGCCTCACCTACTCTGGTTTAGAACAAGCCCTCCGAAAATGAGTTCTGCGTTTCCAAATGTCAACGCGGGGGTTTTTCCTAACTGACGCCAGAGAACGACGAGAACGGAATTTCACTGCAATTTTAAACCTGGTCACGGATATCAATTAGCAGCTACGTTTGGAAGAGGAACACAATCAATTCGTGAAAATTAGACGCTCTCTTTTGTCAGTGCTTGGTTACACTTCTTCTCAGAAGTTCGTTACTTTGTTAACAGCAAAACGATTCAATCATTTAGACTTTTCAATAAAGGGAGGAGCGAGATCGCAAAAGATAAGGTTTAATTAAAGAAAATAAATCAACGTCTTTGACGATTCAGTTCCACTATACTGACGGATAGATTAATTAAACGGGAATCCCATACCAAGCGAGTGATATATAGCCTAGCTACTAAGGAAATTGGGGATTTAATGAAATCTAGGACATATTTACAGAAGATTTATGTTAGGATATTTCTCCTTGACTTTTATTCATTTGCACTTTACGAGTCTTGGGGATAACTGAATTCTTATACGTTTTGTTCCCTATCAATATGTCGGTCACACATAGAGTGTAAATGACCGCAAATATAGTATTATTTAATATAATATTCAAAATGAAGTGGGGCAAAGCTGGTATGTGCTTTCAAACCTATACGTTTGTGTAGAAACAACACCAAGTACTCAATAAGGAATTTGTGACGGAGAATCGTATCATGTGCATGAGAATGTCATGCTCACTGTCAACTCAATTTATCTGTATCATCTTCTAGGCTTGGTCAACAGCCAGAGTCGTTCCCACAGTAATAAACATGAAGGCAAAAAACTGTTTCGGAGAATAAAACGCGCGGTGGTTTGTATAGCATTTACTCGAGGCTTGTTTTCGACCATTGCTCTATTCTTCAGTTTGGAAAGGTTAATGACGTGTCGGAAGTGTCAATAAAGGTGTGTGTGTGTGTGTGTGTGTGTGTGTGTGTGTGTGTGTGTGTGTGTGTGTGTGTGTGTGTGTGTGTGTGTGTGAGATCACTATTATTTGTACATATAGTCTTGAAAACGTTTTTACTTTGTAATGTTGCTTTGCTTTCCACACTATACAATATGAACGCACACGTGCACTGGTTTAAGGCGCTGTCACTATTTCATTTTAACAGAGGGTGGCCTAAATCTGTTCCCTGGTTTTTTACCTTGATCTAATGAGAAACCCATCATTAGCTACAAAGTTAAAGGTCTTGATAAAGGTCAAGAAGTTAACGGGGTTTCCCCAGGGCTAAGCAGCTGAGAGCCTGCAGATTCTCAATGGCTGTTCCTGTGCACAACGAGAGACAAAGGATCTGCGATATTAAATTAGCATCTTAATGTCATTTCAGCAGCGGCGTCATCATCAATAACAACAGCCCTTAAAGTAGACAGGACCTCTAAGTGTCTACATGGGGAAACGTGTGTGTGTGTGTGTCTGTGTGTGTGTGTGTGTGTGTGTGTGTGTGTGTGTGTGTGTGTGTGTGTGTGTGTGTGTGTGTGTGTGTGTGTGAAGATAACATCTTGGACATCCTGCTGTCATACGTCAGTGTTGTTGCTAGGATACAGCCTGCGGCTGTAGCTGTTTACAGCCTCTCATGTTAGCATGATAAATCACAGCCTTAAAAAAAAAAGAGGAGATAAGAAAAGGTTGTTTATGTTTTGACGGCTGTTGATTCCCCAGAAAATTACATCTGAAGATAGCATCGACTGTGTTGCTGTCAAAACCAGCTTGAAGCAAGATGTTTTGCCTGGCTGCTGATCACTTTACCGCCTACACGTTCGGAAGGGGATTGTAGTGCGTTTGTGTTTGATGCTGTTGAAACTGTTTTGCAGTGCACAGGAAGTTCGAAGTTAAAAGGCCAGGTTGCCTGACAGATGTTAACGTTTTGTAGCAGACATCTGTGTGGAAGGATACTCTGCATAGATTTCCATGCAGTAAATATCAATGATGTTTTAAATTGATAGCATCATTTGTGACTCACAAACCATGCCTGATGAACACAGATATTCTGGACGATTACTGGTATTTGTATGTCTCTGTATCTGAAAACTATTTGACATGCGGTGTTACAGAAACGTGTGTAATCGACCACATTCTTGTAGAGTAGACAAACATTCATATTTCTGTATTATTCATGCAAAGCCCACAGACTGACTGCTGACTCAGTCTACGGCTATGAACTTTAATCTTGAAAATCTCGAGTCGGAGCGCGCTTTGCATAGGTGGCCAGAAAGGATTCAGAAGTCATTAGCTGTTAATAGGACATTAGAATACAATCTCTAGAGCATTGTAATTTTATGAGCTAGCAAGTTTTTTTTTTTTTTTCGTATATTGTTTTAACTATTCTCATTTAAATTCTCGGTCATTTCAGCAATTTTTTGCCCGGAAACTTCGTTTTTTCCCCCTCTTCTGGTGGTTGAACTCTGAAGTATCAGCATTTTTGAATTTGTTCCTTTTTTTTTAAGTTAAACTTCAGTAAACTTGGGTGATGGCTGTAGAGTGTTGCCTCAGCAGATTCCCTTCTCCTATAGAGATCCCAGTCTGATTAGAGTCTCCACAGCAGCCGGGTGTTATTACACACACACACACACACACACACACACACACACACACACACACACACACACACACAGAGCAGCCTAGTGTTATTGCACCAGATCCCTCTCTGACTCGTCACACCACAGAGGAACCCAGAGGGAACGATGACTGCCAGCGCTTTAGCAGCGTGATAGATCTCATCTGTGGAGTCAAACACACACACACACACACACACGCACACACACACACACACACACACACACACACACACACAGATCTCATCAGTGGAGTTACGCACAGAGACACACTCACATTCACTCACACACACACACACACACACACACACACACACACACACACACACACACTCACACACACACACTCACACACACACACACACACACACACACAGATCTCATCTGTGGAGTTACGCACACACACACACACACACACACACACACACACACATACACACACACACACACACACTTTAGCAACGTGATAGATCTCATATGTGGAGTTACACACACAGATTCCCTGTTGATGGACTGTTTTGTTTACTCTGCTCTACCTGCCGTTGCTGGCTTTCTTTCCATAATCTCTTTATTGTTTGTTGTTTTTTTCTTCTCTCTCTTTTTCATTTTTTTCAAATCAGCGTTCCTTTCCCCATCTCTCCAGCCTCTTTATTCCGCTGTCTCCTTCTCACACTTACTTTTATTTAATTTATCTCTTTCTCTTCCTCCTCCTCGGTCTGTTTCTCTCCCTCTCTCTCTCTCTCTCTCGCTTCCACCTGTCTTGCCAGCTTCCTCTGTGGGAGCGAGTGCTGCGTTCCACGTCATTATAATGGCTTATAATAGCAGCGGTAACAGTCTGGTTGTCTGCTGTCATTTCTCTGTCAGCCTACAGCTCCACCTCGTCCCCACACACAGTGCTACGAACTGTCAACACAAGCCTCTCTCCTCTCACCTCATCCTGCATATGAAATCTGCGATGTTATCTGAGGCCTGTTCTAATTTGAATTGATGCTTGTTGCTAGCCCTCTATTAGCTATACGCACTCCTCGATAACGTTAGGTTGAGAGCCATTTTTTTTTTGGTATTCAGTGGTTGTGCGGGCGTGATTTTTAGTTCCTAATATAATCAAAACTTGGGAGAGATGTTGCGCAGCCCTTCAGAAACGTCAAAGCCTATTAGGCTGTCTTCACGTAGTTCACCAAGCGGCAAGCACATAAATGTTTTAGCCTTTTCATTCTGCCTTTTGAACCCTCTGGCTGTTGGAGAACTGTACTCGCTGTACGGCTTGCAGAAACCAACCACCCTACTTAATTTGCTTTTTACTCTTACACAGTCGTATTTTTTTTTTACATAAAACATTTTTTTTAAACAAATTTTCGGAAGTGTTTTAAGCTCGTGTTCTGTTCTATTTGATATAGCCTCATATGCACCAGACAAACTATCCGTGAAGGCGTTCTGTGCCGGATAGACGTGCGTTGTGTGTGTGCCCTAGGACGCGCGCAGAACAGAACTGCTTTTAACGCCGCTGGCAGGTTCTCTTTATACTGTTTTCAATGACGACTGAGCGATGAGTGTTTCCTGAAAATGCACTAGACGCGAAGCATGCTGTTTGAGTGGCAAGCTCTTGAGCTCTAAACAGCTCACTAAAGCCCTGCATTCCACTGGTTTATTTATTTATATATTTTTCATTTTTTAAAATTTTCTTCTTCGTAAATATTTTAGCATTCAACCAAATGTCCATGTACCCCAAAACGCCATGTAAAGTTTAGTGTCCAAGGACGGGTTCACGTCCCTCCTTCCTTCATTCATCACACATGTGGCTTCCAACAAACAGGCTCCTGTTAAGACCAGAGTCGTGTGATTGGCTCGTGTTCAGACCAGGGGCGTGTGATTGGCTCGTGTTTAGACCAGGGGCGTGTGATTGGCTCGTGTTTAGACCAGGGGCGTGTGATTGGCTCGTTTCTGGATCGCGGGCTTAGCACACAAACCCTCCGCTATGTTCTTTTAATGTGGTATTTTCACGGTTTCACGTTGGAATTTACACCCTTAGGCCTTAAAGCAGCCCCACCAGCTGGTTGATTATGCAGAGAATCCAAGTTACAGTTTGGCTTGTTATAATTAGTGAGTGAAGTTTGTTCCTTGTCATTAAGGATATAGAAGGAGAGAGTCAAAGTAGTGTGGATCTATATTTACAGGGAGGGGGTACTTCCACTAATTACTTGTAAAAGTAGAAAAAGTAGCAAAGTCAATGGGTCGCTTTGTCAGACTGATAACTTTAAAACTGATCTAGGCCTATATAACATAAGTCCCTAGAGAATAAATTCTCTGCATATGGATAGAAAATATGAGCATTGGACTTTTTCCTCACAAGGGGTCACTATTTAGGGTCATATTTCCCATCCACTTATGGTATCGTGCTTATGAAGAACGAATATCAAACAGTATAAATATGATGTATTACAATGTGTTTGTGTATCTAGATCAATAGTTCAGTACAGTACTTTTGGGCAGAAGGCTAAGGGTACCCACAGGGGCCAAACCACAGCTCTATATTACACATGCATATCGATTTTATTTAATAATTTTAAATGTATTTACACTGTGTGTGTGTGTGTGTGTGTGTGTGAGAGAGAGAGAGAGAGAGAGAGAGAGAGAGAGAGAGAGAGCACATGAGAACATAGAGAATTTGGGAACTCTCATTATGGAATGCTGCAGTGCGGAAAGCAGGCCTGATGAGTTTGTAGGAATTTGGTGCGAGATGGATACATTCTGAGATTTAGCTACAGTGTGTGGGGTACGTTTGTTTGTGTGGGGTATGAAGAGAGGGATATGAAGAGAGAAGAGAGGGAAAGAGGGAGAGAAGAGAGGGATGTGAAGTGAGAGAAGAGAGGGATGTGAAGTGAGAGAAGACATGTATGTGAAGAGAGAGATGTGAAGAGAAAAAAGAGAGGATATGAAGTGAGAAGAGAGGGAGAGAGGGAGAGAAGAGAGGGATGTGAAGTGAGAGAAGAGAGGGATGTGAAGTGAAAGGAAGACGCCACTACGGCCAAATATACATTGTGTTCAAATATGAAGTTTGCCTGTACTGATGAGCAAAGTGTTGTGTTAGTTGATGCTATGCTAACTTTGTGTCCTGGAGGAGGAGGTGTTGTTTTAATGCTAAATTTGTGTCCTGGAGGAGGAGGAGGTGTTTTAATTTTAACTTTGTCTCCTGGAGGAGGAGGTGTTGTTTTAATGCTAACTTTGTGTCCTGGAGGAGGAGGTGTTGTTTTAATGCTAACTTTGTGTCCTGGAGGAGGAGGAGGTGTTTTAATGCTAACTTTGTGTCCTGGAGGAGGAGGTGGTGTTTTAATGCTAACTTTGTGTCCTTGTTGCGAATGTGCTATTTTATTCCAACTTTGAGAAGGTCTAATTGCAATGTTCACTTCCTGTCCTGGTTGCCCAGGAGGTTTTGAGCGAGATGGCTCTCAACAGGGAGGATCTGTCGAGTTTAACAAGAGAGAAATATCCCAACGTGATTTATGGAGCTGAAGAGGAGCAGGTAGTAGTCACCAGAGAACGAGTGCTGCCTTTACAGGAAAAGAGAGAGGGGGTGGGGGGGGAAGAGAGGGAGAGGGGGGAGGGAGGGAAGGGGAGAGTGGGGGAGAGAGGGAAGGGTAAAGGGTGGGGGGGTGGGGGGGGGGGGAAGTACAAGGAGGGTAGAAAAAGAGAGAGGGATATAGAGAATGAGAGGAAAAACAGAGACAGGAGAAACAGTGGCGGAGCTGTGTTGCCTAATATGAGTTGTACAACCGTTCCAGGTGACTTACACTTGAGTGAACGCCACCAGCTGCTGCCGCAGCGATAGACGCTCATGCTCTGCTATAAAGACACACACACACACACACACGCTCACACGCACGCACGCACACACACACAGGCACGCTCACACACACACAGAATTTACTCAGCAGCTCGCTGTACGGTCACATGCTGACACACAATACGTACCCACACACACGTACAGACACACACACTCACACTCACACACACACACACACACACACACACACACACACACACACACACACACACACACCCCTCTCCTCGGCCCTCTGCCATCTCCCCGTAGTCTGTCCCTGAGGCTCTAATTGGTGAGCGTTCGTCGATGGGTGAGCTGATAAACACGTTGTTGACAGCGTTCTAATCATGTCAGTGTCCTCCGGGCGTTGGGGAGCGCCCTGAGGACTCCTCCTGTTTGTCAAGCCCCAAGCAGGCTCACCCGTCCTGGGCACAGACAGCTGGGCGTCGGCCTGTTAAAGAGCCAGGCTGACTAGAACAGACTGCCAGAGGTTCATCGTCTCGGCAGTGAGTATGATCCACAGTAGGTGGGCTTGCTACGTGTAGAGAGAGGGGGGGGGGGGGGGGGGGGGGACCTACACCCATTGGAATTGCTGCGTGTAGAGAGAGAGGGGGGGGGGGACCTACACCCATTGGAATTGCTGTGTGTAGAGGTTTTAGTGTTCGTTTTTACGTCCGAAGCAACATTAGGATGTGTTTGTTTTCAGTACCGGTGGTCCCAGTCTGAAATCAAACACTCAGTGATATTAGCTAGATGCTAGTACGCTAATCATCAGAAGCTACTAAATCAAACACCCCACTGAACTTACTGGGTGTTCTCTCCCATAGCCTGGGTCAATGGCTACAATTACCTTCAGTATGCTTCTAATGTATCATTTTATTTTCTATGCCATGCCATGCTATGCTATGCTATGCTATGCTAGGCTTTTTTATTCAATTTGAATCCGTTCAATTCTATTATATGGTATGCTATGCTATGCTATGCTATACTTTTTCTTTTTTTATCTTTCCTAATCTTTTATTCTCTCTTCTCTTCTACTCCTTATGAAACCCCTGTATTATTCCTGCACAACATTAGCAGTTGATTATACGTGATGTTGATGCAGGAGTTTTATTGTGCATAATGTATTTATTTGGTAAGTGTCAGGACCCTGACAGACCTTAGCAGCTGATGCTGTGCTCCTCTCGGCTGCACACACACACACACACACACACACACACACACACACACACACACACACACACACACACACACACACTACCGGAGTGGGTTTTCAGTGTGCCACAGCTCTAGAACCACTATAAACTATAAACTATAGCTCTACTTTAAACCACACTAAACCATAAACTATAGCTCTACTTTAAACCACACTAAACTATAAACTATAGCTCTACTTTAAACCACACTAAACTATAAACTATAGCTCTACTTTAAACCACTCTAAACTATAAACTATAAACTATAGCTCTACTTTAAACCACTATAAACTATAAACTATAGCTGTACTTTAAACTACTATAAACTGAAAACTGTAGCTCTACTTTAAACCACTAGAAACTGTAAACTGTAGCTCTACTTTAAACCACTATAAACTGTAGTTGTGCTGTAGAACTACTTACAACTGTAAACTGTAGCTCTGCGTTAATCCACTATGAACTACAGCTCTACTTTAAACCACTATAAACTAAACTGTAGTTGTGCTGTAGAACCACTTCCAACTGGTAACTGTAGCTCTGCGTTAATCCACTATGAACTACAGCTCTACTTTAAACCACTATAAACTAAACTGTAGTTGTGCTGTAGAACCACTTCCAACTGGTAACTGTAGCTCTGCGTTAATCCACTATGAACTACAGCTCTACTTTAAACCACTATAAACTAAACTGTAGTTGTGCTGTAGAACCACTTCCAACTGGTAACTGTAGCTCTGCGTTAATCCACTATGAACTACAGCTCTACTTTAAACCACTATAAACTAAACTGTAGTTGTGCTGTAGAACCACTTCCAACTGGTAACTGTAGCTCTGCGTTAATCCACTATGAACTATAGCTCTACTTTAAACCACTATAAACTAAACTGTAGTTGTGCTGTAGAACCACTTCCAACTGGTAACTGTAGCTCTGCGTTAGAATCACTTTGAAGACAGTGTGTACGGTTTGGTTTTGGCTTGGCACATTTCTGCCAGGATGGGAATCTGAAAGAGGAAGTGATTGCGTGATGACGCGTGGAATTGGATGGCTCGATGTGGCTCTGCTAAGAGGGCTTCCTGGAACGGCTGTGTTGCAAAGGAACAAGGAGAAAGAAACAAAACTGACGTTACGTTGGCCCTGTGCTCTCTCTACGGTCTGTGTTTTTCTGCGTGTGTTTTGTTTTTCTTCTCTTTCAGAAATATTGGCAGCCAAAATGTTTCCTCAAAGATCTGGCAAAGTAGGTCTCCCTTTCCAAAATGGGAGACAAACACACACACACACACACACACACACACACACACACACACACACACACACACACACACACACACACACACACACACACACACACACACACACACTCACACATACCACCCCAGAAGCAATGACTCCATTCCCCCCCTTGTAGAAAGCTGGCAGACATCACCTGGCTGTTGTATTGTGTTATGACACCTCCAGTAGGGGGTCTGCTCAAGGCCTTATGTCTGACTGCCTCTCTCTTTCTGTCTCCTTCTCTCCCTCTCACCCTCCCTCTCTCTATGTCTGACTGCCTCCCTCCCTCCCTCCCTCTCTCCCTGTCTGTCCCCCTTGCCTCTCTCCCTTTCTCTCTCCCTTTCTCTCTCTCTCCCTTTCTCTCCTTCTCTTTTTCTCTCTCTCCCTCCCTCCCTCCCTCCCTCCCTCCTTCCCTCCCTCCCGCCCTCCCTCTTCCTCTCTCTTTCTCTCTCTCCCTCTCTCCCTGTCGGTCAGTCTGGCTCCTACTTGTTACTTCTCCTGCTGTCCTCCCTCTGTCTGTCTGCCTGGCTGGATCCTGGATGGGTGTTTGTGTCCTCATCCACTTCCTGTTTGTGTCCTCATCCACTTCCTGTTTGTGTCCTCATCCACTTCCTGTTTGTGTCCTCATCCACTTCCTGTTTGTGTCCTCATCCACTTCCTGTTTGTGTCCTCATCCACTTCCTGTTTGGGTCCTCATCCACTTCCTGTTTGTGTCCTCATCCACTTCCTGTTTGGGTCCTCATCCACTTCCTATGTGGGTCCTCATCCACTTCCTGTTTGGGTCCTCATCCACTTCTTATGTGGGTCCTCATCCACTTCCTGTTTTCCCTTTCTCTCTTCCTGATCCATTGTGCATTAACCAGGGAGGGTGTGCTGTTTGTGAGTTTGTATTCGAAGCTTTGATTAGTGGGTCCTCTGATTTAATAACAGACACATGCTGACCTTTGAACCCCTGATATCATGGATGATAGGACTTTTCTAGAGACACCTCATATCTATAGAGCAACCTTTCAGCACATGATCATGTTGATTCTTCAGGTTTGTTTGGCAATTGCAAAATGTAATGTTGTACTTTGTAAGGTATATTTAATAATGTTTTTAGTTTTTAGATTAAAACATAGTTCTCTAGAGGTAAATTTTTTGGGTGAATATGGAGCTCTGTTTAAGAGAATTGCAGGCTTCTTTTCTCAAGGCCGGTTGTTCTAACGCACACGCACACGCACACGCACACACACACACCTTGTAGTGAGGCTACTTTAGAGAGTTGACTGCAGGGTTGGTGTGTTGTCCTAATAGTTACACACACACACACACACACACACACACACACACACACACACACACACACACACACACACACACCTTGTGGTGAGGCCACTGACTTCAGGCTTGGTGTGTTGCCAGCTGTTCTCACAGCTTTGGTTTTCTAGGACAGAGAGACTTTCAGCATGACGCCAATCTCTGGTGGCATTGTCCCCCTCTTTCTGTCTCTCTCTCTCTCTCTCTCTCTCTCTCTCTCTCTCTCTCTCTCTCTCTCTCTCTCTCTCTCTCTCTCTCTCTCTCTCTCTCTCTCTCTCTCTCTCTCTCTCTCTCTCTCTCTCTCTGTGACCAGATGGCCTTAAAGTTCTTCCACCAGACAAATAACTCCCTGCCTCTCTCTGGCTGTGTCTTTCTTTCTGCTTCCCTCAGTGTCTCTTTCAGACCGCTAGATTCACACTATAACATTTAGAGGTGTGTGTGTATGTGTGTGTGTGTGTGTGTGCGCGCGCATGTGTGTGTGTTGGTGTGTGCGTATGTGTGTTAGCATGTGTGTGTATGTGTATTTTAAGGAAATCAACACACTGCACGGTAGCAAAGATTTCATATTTGTTTATCATTTAGAAAATAATACAATTACCAGCTGTATCTTTGGCAGTAATATTGTCCTGTAGGACACGTTTTAACTGTACTGTACAGGTCATTTTGTTAATACAACTCTTTATTAGATTCAGTATGTGCATTAGATTCCGTTTGTGCATGACTGGATGAACAACCTCTTCCACGGATGGGGTTTTCATAAATATTGAAAAATCCTCATGTAATCCTCATGTAAGCACTGTATAGCCTTTTCAAGTGATTGCATTATTAATGCATTCTGCTTCCATCTATTCTGAAGTGATACAATGGCCTGTGGTGGTCTTTAGTGTGTGTGCGTGTGTGTGTGTGTGACTGTCTGTGTGTGTGTGTGTGTGTGTGTGTTTGTGAGGGGTGGTGGTGGGGGGTGTTCACCTAGAGGATCAGGTTAAAAGTCAACATCACATCCTCAGCACCCACACCCATCCACCAAACTACCACTATGAATTTACTGGCTGTCTGTATTCTACAAAACCCATCCACTCAGAGTGAGTGTGTGTGTGTGTGTGTGTGTGTGTGTGTGTGTGTGTGTGTGTGTGTGTGTGTGTGTGTGTATTGTATTGTTTCACTTCTATTCTCTGTCGTGTTTTTTCAGTGTGGTAAGAAGCTCTCTGACTGTCGGCTTTGTGTCAGAAACAGTCATCCAAACAGCCTGGAAGGACCAGTCAGTCAGTCAGTCAGGTTATCAGTCAGTCAGGCAGTCAGCCAGTCAGTCAGTCAGTCAGTCAGTCAGGTAATCAGTCAGTCAGTTAATCAGTCAGTCAGTCAGGTAATCAGTCAGTCAGGCAGTCAGCCAGTCAGTCAGTCAGTCAGGTCATCAGTCAGTCAGTCAGTCAGTCAGTCAGTCAGGCAGTCAGCCAGTCAGTCAGTTAGGCAGTCAGGTAATCAGTCAGTCAGTCAGTCAGTCAGTCAGTCAGGTAATCAGTCAGTCAGTCAGGTAATCAGTCAGCCAGTCAGTCAGTCAGTCAGTCAGTCAACCAGCCAGTCAGTCAGCCAGTCAGTCAGTCAGTCAGCCAGTTGGTCAGTCAGCTACTCAGTCAGTCAGTCAGGCAGTCAGTCAACCAGCCAGTCAGTCAGTCAGTCAGTCTCTCCACTGCCCAGTAGGAGGTTGGAGCATACTGGTTCCTTAAAGGAGTGCGAGACAGAGGCAGGGGGAGGATTGATTGATTCCCTGCTGAGGAGTTTGTGAAGCGGCGACGGCGTCGGCCATTAGAGCTGAATGGAGGAGGTGTTCTGTGTGGTGGCAGTCAGTCTGTGTCTCCTCCTCCTCTCAGCGCTTTGGCCTCTGTCTCTGTGGGGGGACGGCAGACACACACTTCAACTCACTGACTCGGCACCCTGCAGTCAGAGGGGGGAGAAAGAGAGAGAGAAGGAACGGAATACAAATAAAATGAGGAGAATGAGAGGAAAGAGAGCTATAAAGAATGAGGGGAAAAGAAGTAAGAAAGAAAGAAAAAAAGTAAAGAAAGAAAGAAAAAAAGTTAAGAAAGATCCAAAGTAAATAAACTCTTACAGACAGAGTGGTAGAGGAAGAAATAGAGACAGAGAGACAGAGGGAGGGAGAGAGAGAGAGAGAGATAGAGAGAGAGAGAGAGAGAGAGAGATGGAGAGCTAGATTCCTGTGGTGCCTGGGTGACAGAGCAGCAGAAAGGGTAGAACAGCCTGACACCAAGGTCACAGATCCCCAGGAATACACATCCACCAGTCACTTTTCGTTTGACAGTTCTCTCTGCGTGTGTGAACAGAATATTAAAACACCACACACTGTTCCTTTATATAGTATACACAGTCAGGGTCATTCTGGAAGGTTTATGACTGAAATCCCCGGTAAAGACTGTGAGCTTGTTTGTGAGACTACGTCCAGGCATGGTTATTGTAAAAGACCGAAGGCTGAAACAGGGATCTCACGAGTAATGTTTAGTGAGTTGTTGTTGGTGAGACTAGCCAGTGTGTTTTCCTCTAGACTTGGTCCTATTGGTTCAGGAAACACTCTTTTAATGTTGTTTTGCTTCATAAAGAAGCAAATACGCATATAATGAAGACATCTTTCTACTTGACAATTGGCTTGACACAAAGCCACTTCAGAGAGAGAGAGAGAGAGAGAGGGAGAGACAGAGAGAGAGAGAGAGAGAGAGAGAGAGAGAGAGAGAGAGAGAGAGAGAGAGAGAGAGAGAGAGAGAGAGAGAGAGAGGGAGAGAGAGAGTGAGAGAGAGAGAGAGAGAGACAGAGAGGGAGAGAGAGAGAGAGAGAGAGAGAGAGAGAGAGAGAGAGAGAGAGAGAGAGAGAGAGAGAGAGAGAGAGAGAGAGAGAGAGAGATACATAACACAATAGATAATATGGTAGATCCGTATATAACAATAGATCTGTATATAACATAATAGATAATATAGTAGATCTGTATATAACAGTAGATCTGTATATAACATAATAGATAATATAGTAGATCTGTATATAAAAGTAGATCTGTATATAACATAATAGATAATATAGTAGATCTGTATATAACAGTAGATCTGTATATAACATAATAGATTATATGGTAGATCTGTTTAGCCAGTAGATATGAATATGTTCTGTTGTAACAACTACAGGCTGCTGTAGCCTGTTTCACTGTGTTTTCACCCTACTAACAGGGTTTACAGTAAGAGAAAGTCCAGTCATTGGGTTGCCTACACACTCTCACGACGTCGCCATAGAGACGGGAGTGGAACACCGTCACACCACAAACACCGTGACAACACAAACACCATCACAACACAAATATCGTCACACCACTCCTTGCTTCTGCAGTGTCACCGTATAAAGTTATCTTCTTCGCTTTTCAAAGTGATTGTTCAGCCTTTTCACCTGAGAGACAAACGGCTGTATTCAGACCCTCTCTTTTTGTCAAAGGGTCCTTTCTCTTTTAT
>CM030182.1:17719894-17727394 GCA_017639675.1 Aplochiton taeniatus
ATTCCAGATCCATTTATTTTTTATGCTAAATTATTATGCATGTTTTGTGAGCAGGTGAGCGGACAAGCTGCTGGGCGTCATGGCAACCCGGGGTTCACCCCTGGCCCTCTGCCCACACACACCAACACCACCCAGCTGTGCCAGCTCACTGCCTGTTAGTGGAGTCCATGGAGACACAGTTCGATCGCCACCAGCCACACTGGGGAAAATACTGGGGTTGAAGGAGGAGAAAATATGATATTTTGGAATGAATTGGATTTGACCAGCTGTTAGGGGAAAATAAATGATTCAGGATAATGGATTGGATTTGAACAGATGTTGACTGAGCCCTGTATCAAGCTAAGACAGGTGTGGTAGAGTTATGGTTAGGGTCTGGGTTTGGGACAGATCAGAGTGCAGGCAAGAAGCGAAATCCGCAGTCGGTCCTTCTGTAGGTTGTCTTAAGGGGACAGGGTTGTAAATAAGGGGGTGTTTTGTCTTCTGTATGTGTTGAAGGTTTTAAAGGAGACCTATCATGATTTTCCGTATTTTGTGCCGTAAACATAATGTGACCAAAGTTTCAAATAATTTGGTAAATGTATGTAAAAATAATTTCTGAGGGTTATTTCTCAGGCTTCAGACGGACGGTTTTAAGCAGTTTTTTTCTATTTCGGGGGCGAACTGATCTCGTCTACATCTCACAAGCACTTCTGCTTTCTTTCTGTCTCTACTACAATCACTTTCTCTTCACCTGTCCCTCCCTCCCTCCCTCCTTCCCTCCCTCCCTCCTTCCCTCTCTCTCTCTCTCTCTCTCTCTCTCTCTCTCTCTCTCTCTCTCTCTCTCTCTCTCTCTCTCTCTCTCCCTCTCTCTCTCTCTCTCTCTCCCTCTCTCTCTGATGCTCACCCGTGTCCTTATTCCGTTAAGTCATTTCTTATTCTTTACATCCCTCTCTCCCTCCCTCCCTCCCTCCCTCTCTCCCTCCCCCCCCTTCCCTCCCTTCCTTCCTCTCATTCCCTCCCCCCCTCTCTCCCTCTCTCCGGCCAAGCTAATCTGGAGTGATAGATGAACATTGTCCATCCCTCCCTCCCACGGGCTAGCGATCTGGCTGTCTCTCATTTGTCACAGCCTTTTCTCCCTGGCCTTGATTGTTGTGGGGGAAGTCAACTTGTTAAAAAGGAGAAGAGCGATGAGAATTCCTGCCCTAGTAATTAGACTGAGTGGGGAGAAGGCAAACAGAGACATAGGGACAATGTCACCGTGGAAGACAAAAAGGGAGAAAAGACAGAAAGATGTAAAATGGAAGACAACAAAAGAGAGGAGAGGAGGAGAGTGGGAGAAAGACAAAGAAATCATGACAGCATAGTCAGTGCTTAAATAATACCCTGGATGTATGCAGAGAGAGAGAGAGAGAGAGAGAGAGAGAGAGAGAGAGAGAGAGAGAGAGAGAGAGAGGGGGGGGGGGAGGGAGGGACAGAGGAAAAGAGAAAGAAAACAAAGGAGATGAAGACTAGAAAAATAAATGGAGCTGGAGAAAGAGAGGGAGTCTCTATTTCCATCGTTCTGTCTTTATAATCTATAGTATTTATTATCTGTTTTTCTCTGTCTTTTTCTATTGCTACTTCTTGTCTTTTTTCTCCATTTCTCTCCCCCTCCATCCCCCCCCTCTCTCTCTCTCTCTCTCCCTCTCTCCATCCCTTTCTCTCTCTCTCTCTCTCTCTCTCTCTCTCTCTCTCTCTCTCTCTCTCTCTCTCTTTCTCTCCCTGGTGATAGATTCAGGGTTCAGCTGTGACATTATCCTAAAGCGTAGACCTGGTGTGAGACCTTTAGCGTTGAGGGCAGGACAAGTTAGATGATGAGAGACAGGATGAGAGGAGGAGGAGAAGAGGAGAGGAGGAGGAAGCGGAGGAGGAGGAGAGGAGGAGCAAGCGGAGGAGGAGGAGGAAGCGGAGGAGGAGGAGAGTGGGATGAGAGGAGGAGGAGAAGAGGAGAGGAGAGGAGGAGGAAGCGGAGGAGGAGGAGAGGAGGATGAAGCGGAGGAGGAGGAGGAAGTGGAGGTGGAGGACAGGGGGAGGAGAGCAGGAGGAGAAGAGGATGAGGTGGATAAAGAGTAGGAGGAGGAAATGAGAGGAAGCAGGGGTGTGTAAACGAAAGAGGAGAGTAATGAATAATAAAATCTAAGCAAAGCACAATCCTACATACAGTACATACATATATACATACATATATACATATATACATACATACATACATATATACATATATACATATATACATACTGTACGTATACGCATTTCACTGCTTGTTTTTTAATATAGTATAAGCTATACACACATTTATATGATAAGTCATTAAGCATTGGGGTAGCGGGCACTACATATGTTGACATACAGCGTGCAAATGCACTGGGCATCCAGTATTCATAGGTTCTTTTTATCAATTAGCTTTAGTGTACGGGATCTTTTCTGAAGATTTTTCTCAGTTGTTGTGTGGTTTGATAGGATTGGTCGAGAGTTTGTCTGAGGAGTTGAAGGTAGCCGTGAAGGTGAACTGTGGTGATTAGAGTGTGAATGTGTCCGCCCTGTGTCTGTATGGACAAAGTGATCCAGTCCCAAACACACTGGCTGTTCTGCCACCCTCGCTGACTAAAATGGTTCCAGTGAGTGATAAAATGCCATGCTTCAAATTCCCTCTGGTAGGCAAATCCTCCCATCGAGTCAAAGTGTTGTCCCCCCACTCCCCTCTTTTAGAAGGTTCATCCCCCTCTTTTAGAAGGTTCATCCCCTCTTTTAGAATGTTCATCCCCTCTTTTAGAATGTTCATCCCCTCTTTTAGAAGGTTCATCCCCCTCTTTTAGAATGTTCATGCCCCTCTTTTAGAATGTTCATCCCCCTCTTTTAGAATGTTCATCCCCCTCTTTTAGAATGTTCATCCCCCTTTTAGAATGTTCATCCCCCTCTTTTAGAATGTTCATCCCCCTCTTTTAGAATGTTCATCCCCTCTTTTAGAAGGTTCATCCCCTCTTTTAGAATGTTCATGCCCCTCTTTTAGAATGTTCATCCCCTCTTTTAGAATGTTCATCCCTTTCTTTTAGAATGTTCATCCCCTCTTTTAGAATGTTCACCCCCCTTTTAGAATGTTCATCCCCTCTTTTAGAATGTTCATCCCTTTCTTTTAGAATTTTCATCCCCTCTTTTAGAATGTTCATCCCTTTCTTTTAGAATGTTCATCCTCACTTTTAGAATGTTCATCCCTTTCTTTTAGAATATTCATCCCCTCTTTTAGAATGTTCATCCCCTCTTTTAGAATATTCATCCCCCTCTTTTAGAATGTTCATCCCCTCTTTTAGAATGTTCATCCCTTTCTTTTAGAATGTTCATCCCCACTTTTAGAATGCTCATCCCCTCTTTTAGAATGTTCATCCCCCTCTTTTAGAATGTTCATCCCCTCTTTTAGAATGTTCACCCCCCTCTTTTAGAATGTTCATCCCCCTCTTTTAGAATGTTCATCCCCTCTTTTAGAATGTTCATCCCTTTCTTTTAGAATGTTCATCCCCACTTTTAGAATGTTCATCCCTTTCTTTTAGAATGTTCATCCCCTCTTTTAGAATGTTCATCCCCCTCTTTTAGAATGTTCATCCCCTCTTTTAGAATGTTCATCCCCCTCTTTTAGAATGTTCATCCCCCTCTTTTAGAATGTTCATCCCCTCTTTTAGAATGTTCATCCCTTTCTTTTAGAATGTTCATCCCCACTTTTAGAATGTTCATCCCTTTCTTTTAGAATGTTCATCCCCTCTTTTAGAATGTTCATCCCCTCTTTTAGAATGTTCATCCCCCTCTTTTAGAATGTTCATCCCCTCTTTTAGAATGTTCATCCCCCTCTTTTAGAATTTTCATCCCCACTTTTAGAATGTTTATCCCTTTCTTTTAGAATGTTCATCCCCTCTTTTAGAATGTTCATCCCCTCTTTTAGAATGTTCATCCCCCTCTTTTAGAATGTTCATCCCCTCTTTTAGTGGCACCTGTATCAAAGTACTGTCCTGGTGTTTAAAGGGTTAGAGGCTCCAACGCTTGGCCAGACAACAGGAAGTTAGTTTAAGCAACGAACAAAGTTAACACCTTTCTCTTCCTCCCTCTCTCTCAGCCTCTCCCTCTCTCTTTCTTTCTCTTCCTCTCTCTGTCTATCTACCTCCCCCTCTCTCTTTCTTTCTCTTCCTTTCTCTGTCTATCTACCTCTCCCCCTCTCTCTTTCTTTCTCTTCCTTTCTCTGTCTATCTACCTCTCCCCCTCTCTCTTTCCTCACTCTGTCTCTCTGTATCCTTTTTCTTTCTCTTCCTCACTCTGCCTCTTGTTCACTGCCCCCCGTTCTTCTCACAACCCATTCTTTATCCCTCCCTCCTTTTCTCCCTCCCTCCTTTTCTTCCTTCCACTATACCCCCCCACCCCCCCCCACCCCCCTCCAGGGACACACCAGCACAGCATGTGCTCACCCCTACAGGGATTTTAATAGCAGTGTGTGGGTTTTAGTATGTTTTGTGTGTGTGTGTGCTTGTGCGTATGTGTGTGCGTGCGTGCGTGCGTGTGTGTTGGTACAAATCCACAGGTATTTTAGTGTGTAATCTGACTGTGTGTGTCCTCTCATGCCTGCATTAGTTTTCCCAGTGTGCAGCGTGGATTAGAGCAGGCCACACACACACACACACACACACACACACTCTTGATGTTACTTGAGCCCCCTGTCTGTGTGAATCTGTGTGTGTGTGTGTGTGTGTGTGTGTGTGTGTGTGTGTGTGTGTGTGTGTGTGTGTGTGAATGAGATAAACAGACTGTATTGTAAACAGGTAATTGAGTGTTCAGGACACCAGGGGAGAGGCCTATATCAACTCATCCCATCCTCAGTGTCTCACCGTCAGAGAACTACAACCCATAGAATGGACACTCAAGATGATGTCATCCTCAGCGGGAGCCCTCTGTAGTCCTGTCTCACCGTCAGAGAACTACAATCCATAGAATGGACACCCGAGATGGCCGACCTTTTATCTAGTGATCCCGTTGTCAAATGCAACGACGCAAAACCAACTTCGGTTTCTGTTCTATATTTGTTGTCGGCTTTGCATGTGATCTTAAGAAAGTCCACTTGAGTGTTATCTAGGGAGAGGGAATATGAACCAGAGGGCTCTTTCTAGTAATCTTAGCTCTATAGCAGAAACAGTTAGATTGCCATAAGAGGCTCCCACACAGAGGAAACTCTGAGGGCGTTTAACCTAGAAATACTGTTATAGAATGTGAATTGAAGACGAGTTAAGTATAACTAATGCTATTTGTGTAGTGTCACAAAGAGATAATGTTAACAATTAAAATAAATAAAATAAAACACCCAGGAAATTAGACTGTCCTATACCCCTTTTGTGTTTTTAAATAATTGCAGATTGATGTTAAAACAAATAAAAATACATCCTCCTATAATTTTTTATAATAAAAAAAATAATAACTTTAATGTTTATATAGGCAAACTTGAATATTCAATAATGCAGTTTAAACTAAATAAATATTTCTTCTTCTGAAATAATTTGAAATAACGTTTTTTTTATATATTTTTTCATTTCCAGAAGAAAATTATTTTCTCTACAGAACTGTTTTGAGTGCAGTCGTGCTCCCCCTCAGTCTTTATTTGCAGTGACCTATCAGCAAGGTAAACTGTCAGAGCTGGATTCCTATAAGCAGGGCTTCTTTAAGATCAGACGTAAAGCTAGCAGCTTTCCACAGAGAAAAGCCAAGGCCACCCGCTGTCAAAGGTGCTGTTTTGTGACAGAGGTCTGGCATGTTCTTATATTTAAACTTTGTTGCAGGATAGGGCAGTGTGCATGTGTGTGTGTGTGTGTGTGTGTGTGTGTGTGTGAGAGTATGTTTGTGTGTGTGTGTGTGTGCGTGTGTTTTGCTTGATAGAGATATTCTATGGGTTTTGCCCAGCGGGACTTGAGCGAGCGCCCATGCCAAGGTTGTGTGGCATAATGTGTGTGTGTATGTGTGTGTGTATGTGTGTGTGTGTGTGTGTGTGTGTGTGTGTGTGTGTGTGTGTGTGTATGTGTGTGTGTGTGTGTGTGTATGTGTGTGTGTGTGTGTGTGTATGTGTGTGTGTGTGTGTGTGTGTGTGTGTGTGTGTGTGTGTGTGTGTGTGTGTGTGTGTGTGTGTGTGTGGTCACAACAGCAGTGATATTGTGTTCCGTCAGCAGATTGTTTTCCGAGGGAAATGGGCCGTTGCCAAGACAATTAGGGAAGCTGATTGGATGAGCTGTGGACGCTTGGTTCTCCAGAAAGAACAGAGAATGGTGTTAGTGTGACTGGGTTGGATAGAGAATGGTCTCTCCCTGCTAGTTGGTTTGATTGAGAATGGTCTCTCCCTGCTAGTTGGTTTGATAGAGAATGGTCTCCCCCTGATAGTTGGTTCGATAGAGAATGGTCTCTCCCTGATAGTTGGTTCGATAGAGAATGGTCTCTCCCTGATAGTGTGACTGGGTTTGATAGAGAATGGTCTCTCCCGGATAGTGTGTCTGCTTCTAGGGAAAATAGAGCTCTGGTACATCACCTGATTCTGACTTTATATCAGAGAGAGATAAAAGGAAACTATGAGTAAATATACAGACATTGAAAAAAAAATATCTATAAGTTCAAGGTTGTTTGTTAACCTTGGTTAATTTAGTCACTGTGTTTTTACAGCCACTTTCCTTAATGTTTTATTAGTCAAGCTGTTTTCTTTCCCCCCCGACAGCTTTGAACAGATCCAGCCAAATGCTTAAGACTGTCTGAACTGTCAGGAGTTTACCAACAGTAATTGGGCCAAAACATGTCTGGTGTCGTAACCTTTAAAAGAAAATGAGACACCTGACTGGACACACACACACGCACGCACACGCACACACACACACACACACACACACACACACACACACACACACACACACACACACGCATTCATAGACTGCATATGTTTAGTTTTCTTCATGGTTGTTCTCCTGTAGTATTCCAGTTCAGTTTGTTAACTTTGCACTCGGAGACAGACTTTCTCTTTTCTCCTCCTCCTCTTGTCCCTCTTCTTCCTCTTCCTCCTTCTGCACCTCTTCCTCCTGCTGCTCCTCCTCTTCTTCCTCTTCCTCCTTCTGCTGCTCCTCTTCCTCCTGCTCCTCCTCTTCGTCCTCCTCTCCCTGCTCCTCCTCCTGCTTCATTTTCTTCCTCTATATCCTCATTGTGTTAGAAACAGGAGTTTGGTTTCTCCATCTTAACCCCCTCCTATCCCTCCTTTTTTCTCTTCATCTCTCTCTTCATCTCTCTCTTGCTCCTTCCATCTCACACTTCTCAAACCCCCTCCCTCCTCCAACCCCTCCTTTGCTCTTAGTTTTAAAGCTTCCCTCTCGTCTTCCTCCTTCTCCTCTTCCTGCTCTCTCTGTTTCATATCTCTCAATCTCCTGTGTGTGATGGGTTTAGCTGTCAGCCCTTTGGTTGGGCAACCATGTGGAGCATGGTGTG
>CM030182.1:17732394-17734894 GCA_017639675.1 Aplochiton taeniatus
GAGAGGGAGGTGGAGTGAAAGGGTAGAACAGTCTGACACCAAGGTCACAAGTCCACAGTAACTTTGGTTCTGCCTTCTCATGGACAGCGGGCTTTGATGTAAACCCACTTCAGTTCGCAGTGTAACGTCTATGTGAAGAGAAAATTAAAACACCACACACTGTTCCTTTATATAGTATACACACAGTCAGGGTCATTCTGGAAGGTTTATGACTGAAATCCCCGGTAAAGACTGTGAGCTTGTTTGTGAGACTACGTCCAGGCATGGTTATTGTAAAAGACCGAAGGCTGAAACAGGGATCTCACGGGTAATGTTTAGTGAGTTGTTGTTGGTGAGACTAGCCAGTGTGTTTTCCACTAGACTTGGTCCTATTGGTTCAGGAAACACTCTTTTAATGTTGTTTTGCTTCAAAAAGAGGGAAGATTGTATTATCCTTTGGACGGGTACGCATATAATGATGACAGTTCTTGAATTCTGAAATCCATTTGGTCAAATGCAGATAGTTGACTCATGCAGAACAAAGCTTAAATTGTTGCTTTATGAAATGAGAAACCCTATCCAGGGAAGTCTCACTTGTTAGAAATAAATATTAGGAAGAAAAGGCATCAAGCAGAACACAGTGTCAGAGAAAGGATAATTTCTCTCAGAAAAATATAAATAATAATAATTAAAAAGTTTGCCCATATTCTGTCAAGGAGACTGCCTCAGTAAGTTTACCTCAAGGGGAACTCTGATGTCATCACTGAGTGAGAGGTTGTCTCAGGATGATGAGGCGATAAGGGACCACTGAGCCTGTCAGGTCCCGCCACCTGGACCAAGGTGTGTGTGTGTGTGTGTGTGTGTGTGTGTGTGTGTGTGTGTGTGTGTGTATCAATGTGACAGGTGATGGAGAGCCGCAGGCCTAATATTCTCTTCCCTTAGAATGTCATCCCACTGCTAAAGAAACACACACACACCCACACACAGGCACGCACACACACACACACACACTCACACACACACACACACACACACACACACACACACACACACACACACACACACACACACACACACACACACACACACACACAGGACAGGAGGAATGTTTGTGGTGTGTAGTTTGTGAGCAGTGTGTTGTGTGTGTGTTTTTGTGCCCTTAAGACATGTACCATAACCATGTCCAGGGAAATGGACGTGTTTTGGTTGTAAACAAAACGTAGGCTTTGAATTTGTATTTAAATACCATCACCTCTCATCCCCATTCAGTGTTGGCCATCTTTCCTCATGTTGGAGAAACCAATGAGGTAGCAGGTTGGTTCTCCATCCTGGTTGTTATGGGAAACGACAGGTTTCACTACTCCGCTTGTGATTGGTCAGCTGTCAAAAAAGCGCTTGACTTAGGGCGTTTTTTGTTTCTGAGCAGTTGAAGTTATTTCAACTGAAAAAGACGCCATGAACTGCAGAAAAGAGCGCCGACAGCGGCGTTTAAAAATACGCCCAGGACGTTTTTTAAAAATACGTCTACTTCATAGGATTATGATGAAGCCCTAGAACTTTTTGGACAGCTAACTAATCACAAGCGGAGTAGTGAGACCTGTCGTTTCCCATAACAAACAGCATGGAGAAGTTAGCGGTAGAGAAGCTCATTTGGTGCTACCTGAGCACAGTGAAATGAACGACATGCCAGTCAAATTCTATCCCAATATTCACTATATTTAGTTACGTTACGTTGTCTTGTGTTGACTATACTAGCTGGCTAGCTATTTCTAAAACATTGCGTTGCGTTATGTTACGCCACTTCTCGACATTTGTAGCTGTTTTGCAACGTTGACTATTGCGAAAATGTTGCAGTATATGTTGCTATGGCAACAAAAGACGCTCTCGGTAGTTTTTTGGAATCAAACGCTATCGGCGTTTTTTGTCAGCCTAAAAAAAACGTATGGCCCGCGTTTTTCATATAAAAAAACGTCAAGTGTGAACACGCTTAAGTTTTGTTCCCTTTTCAAAATGATTGTTCAGCCTTTTCACCTGAGAGACAAACGGCTGTATTCAGACCCTCTCTTTTTGTCAAAGGGTCCTTTCTCTTTTATCTGATGTTACACAGTCTTTGGTCTGCCTACAGTGAGACTCAGGCTGTTTTGACTGATATTCTCCTATTCAACCAGATGATAATAGGAATATTATCCAATCAACGCCTCCACAATGCTCACCACAGCGCTGCATTGATCAAGTCTTTGTGGTTTCAGTGACAAGCCTGCAGACCAACACACACACACACACACACACAATGTGCTGCAAGACACTTCTTTTCTCTTTCTTTCTTTCGTTCTTTCTTTCTTTCTTTCTTGCACACTCCCTTTCATCTCTTGCTACTGTTTATACACAGTAGGCTACTTCTCTCTCTCCTTCTCTCTCTCTCTCTTTCTCTCTTACAATTACACAAGCTTTCTCAAACACACACGCTATCTTTCTTTCCACGTATCTCACACACGGACACACACATACCGCTATATCTCTG
>CM030182.1:17744894-17747394 GCA_017639675.1 Aplochiton taeniatus
TTTTTTTATGTTTCTACTCCCTACATCATTAGCTCAGAGGATGAGAGGAGGAGAGGAAGAGAGGAGGAGAGGAAGAGAGAAGGAGAGGAGGAGAGGAGGAGAGGGGGAGAGGAGGAGAGGAAGAGAGGAGGAGAGGGGGAGAGGAAGAGAGGAACAGAGGAAGAGAGGGAGAGAGGAAGAGAGGAACAGAGGAAGAGAGAAGGAGAGGAGAGGAAGACAGGAGGAGAGGAACAGAGGAAGAGAGGAAGAGAGGAGAGGAAGAGAGGAGGAGAGGAACAGAGGAGGATAAGAAGAGAGGAAGACAGGAGGAGAGGAACAGAGGAGGAGAGGAGGAGAGGGAGAGAGGAACAGAAGAGAAACAGGAAGGGGAGAAAAAATGTTTCACAAAATGAAAGAAAAACCGAGACAATGAATGAAAGGAACAGAGAGAGAGAAAGAGAGAGAGAGAGAGGGAGAGAGAGAGAGAGAGAGAGAGAGAGAGAGAGAGAGAGAGAGAGAGAGAGAGAGAGAGAGAGAGAGAGAGGGAGGGAGGGAGAGAGAGAACAGTATTGATTAGAAAGCAGTGATATTGAGATATATTGTGGAAGAGACAGTATTTGTATGCACACAGGCACTCATCTCTCTCTCTCTCTCTCCCTCTCTCTCTCTCTCTCTCTCTCTCTCTCTCTCTCTCTCTCTCTCTCTCTCTGCATACATCCAGGGTATTATTTAAGCACTGACTATGCTGTCATGATTTCTTTGTCTTTCTCCCACTCTCCTCCTCTCCTCTCTTTTGTTGTCTTCCATTTTACATCTTTCTGTCTTTTCTCCCTTTTTGTCTTCCACGGTGACATTGTCCCTATGTCTCTGTTTGCCTTCTCCCCACTCAGTCTAATTACTAGGGCAGGAATTCTCATCGCTCTTCTCCTTTTTAACAAGTTGACTTCCCCCACAACAATCAAGGCCAGGGAGAAAAGGCTGTGACAAATGAGAGACAGCCAGATCGCTAGCCCGTGGGAGGGAGGGATGGACAATGTTCATCTATCACTCCAGATTAGCTTGGCCGGAGAGAGGGAGAGAGGGGGGGAGGGAGGGAGGTAGGTAGGGAGGGAGGGAGGGAAGGAGAGGGAGGGAGGGATGAAAACAATAATAAATGAACAGAATCAGGGCACAGGTGAGCATCAGAAAGAGAGAGAGAAAGAAAGAGAGAGAGAGAGAGAGAGAGAGAGAGAGAGAGAGAGAGAGAGAGAGAGAGAGAGAAACAAAAAAGGAGAAAAAGACTAGGAAAAGAAATGGAGCTGGGGGAGTGAGGGAGGAAGGGAAGAAGAGAGGGTGAGTTTGAAAAACAAGATCTCTCCTCTCTGGACTACTCTAATTCAGCAGGCTCATAAATGAGACTGTGAGGGGACAGGGTATTTGCAGCAGAGCAGGATAATGGGTTAGGGTTAGGGTCAGGGTCTTTGCAGCAGATCAGGATAATGGGTTAGGGTTAGGGTTAGGGTCAGGGTCTTTGCAGCAGATCAGGATAATGGGTTAGGGTTAGGGTTAGGGTCAGGGTATTTGCAGCAGAGCAGGATAATGGGTAGGGTTAGGGTTAGGGTATTTGCAGCAGAGCAGGATAATGGGTTAGGGTTAGGGTCAGGGTATTTGCAGCAGAGCAGGATAATGGGTTAGGGTTAGGGTCAGGGTATTTGCAGCAGAGCAGGATAATGGGTTAGGGTTAGGGTCAGGGTCTTTGCAGCAGAGCAGGATAATGGGTTAGGGTTAGGGTCTTTGCAGCAGAGCAGGATAATGGGTTAGGGTTAGGGTTAGGGTTAGGGTCTTTGCAGCAGAGCAGGATAATGGGTTAGGGTTAGGGTTAGGGTCAGGGTCTTTGCAGCAGAGCAGTATAATGGGTTAGGGTTAGGGTTAGGGTCAGGGTCTTTGCAGCAGAGCAGGATAATGGGTTAGGGTTAGGGTTAGGGTCTTTAGCAGGATAATGGGTTAGGGTTAGGGTTAGGGTCTTTAGCAGGATAATGTTCTGCTAACAAACGCTAGGTGTGTGTTTGGACTCCAGAACCAACACACACCGATAGAACCGACACACACCGATAGAACCAACACACACCGATAGAACCAACACACACACCAATAGAACCAACACACACCGATAGAACCAACACACACCGATAGAACCAACACACACCGATAGAACCAACACACACACCAATAGAACCAACACACACACCGATAGAACCAACACACACCAATAGAACCAACACACACCAATAGCACCAACACACACCGATAGAACCAACACACACCGATAGAACCAACACACACCAATAGAACCAACACACACCAACAGCACCAACACACACCAATAGAACCAACACACACCAATAGAACCAACACACACACCAATATAACCAACACACACCGATAGAACCAGCACACACACCAATAGAACCAACACACACACCAATAGAACCAACACACACTAATAGAACCAACACTCACCAATAGAACCAACAAACACCAA
>CM030182.1:17754894-17757394 GCA_017639675.1 Aplochiton taeniatus
GGAGGATAGTGAGAGGGGGGGGGGGAGGGGGCATGAGGGAGGATAGTGAGAGGGGGGGGGGCATGAGGGAGGATAGTGAGAGGGGGGGGGGAGGGCATGAGGGAGGATAGTGGGAGGGGGGGGGGGCATGAGGGAGGATAGTGAGAGGGGGGGGGGCATGAGGGAGGATAGTGAGAGGGGGGGGGGGGGAGGGCATGAGGGAGGATAGTGGGAGGGGGGGGGGGGCATGAGGGAGGATAGTGAGAGGGGGGGGGGGGGCATGAAGGAGGATAGTGAGAGGGGGGGGGGCATGGTGATCCTGACACTCTGCTGACCCCCTCTGCGGATGACTGGAGTTGGTTTAGCTACAGGTCCAAAAAGGCAGAGGAGGAAAGAGGTTAACAACGATGGAGGGAATGAAAGAACTCGTTAGAGAAGGATAGAAGACAGACTAAGATAAAGAAAAAAAATCATGAAAAATGTTGAGATGTAAGCATACACTTTAAATGTACAGAAAGGGAAGATGCAAACATACTAATATACTAATACTAACATAAAATACTATAGAGACGTAAAAGAAACAAGAAAGAGAAAATGCGTGGAGTAAAAAGGAAAAAAGAGAGGAGTGGGGAAATAAAAAAGAAAGAAGGAAAGAAAGAAAGGAAGACAGGAAAGAGAGAAGAGAAGAGTGTAAAAAAAAAAAATGAAGAGGTGAAAAGCAGAGGGAGTCGTCTGGTTGTTCTAGTTTAGAGCGCTGTGAATTCCTGTCTGGATTCTCTCCATCCGGATCAATTCTCAACCCCAGAGGTTGAAAATCCTGATCGATGTCCTCCAGTCGATTTGACCCTGTGAAGATCTCTGTTAAGCTCTCAATCATTTACTCCAGTACGGCATGGAGGAGCTAGGAGCCGAGGCTATGCTCTGTCCCCCAGGCTCTCACCCTCACACTGCCATGGGGCTCACTTCACCAGAGCAAAGAGGAAGGAATGCATTTCCAATAATCCACGCAAGATTAAAAGTGGTTTCTTACGATTGCAAGCATTGAAGTGTTGTCATGCGATGCTGTGATGTTTTATTTAACCTGTATGCAAGGATGGGAATCATAATTGAGATTGCATCTATATGATATTGCACAAGCACAACTAATATGTTGAACATTAAACGGTGTGTATGTGTGTGTGTGTGTGTGGGGGGGGGGCATTTTGCAAGGTCAAAGAAATCCCATTTCAGCCCCCACATTCATATTATCTTAGAAATGTAAAAGACCTGTAATTATCTCTACCTAAGTGATGGAGTAATTAGGTCAGTGTTTCATTTTACAATCTAATGAAATGTTCAGTTCAGGGTGATTCTCTTAAAAGGGGAGATGCAATGTTTGGCGAGAGCCTGATCTTTGAAGTGCGTTTGCTTTGCAGACAGACCTTCTGTTCCACATCTCTCATAGAATGTGGCTTTACAAACACAGTGCTTTCAAAAGGGCCGTCCTCTGCTTGCCTTCTGCTTGCCTAATAAGCAGGCTTTTATTAATCAGCCTCGGTACTCAGCTTTGATTGACCCTCATAATCAAATCTGACAAGCTGTGCTAACGTAATTATTAGGAGAGTTTAGCATTAAAACGACAGCAGCGACAGCAATGGAGAGGGAGTCTTTTCAGGTTCTGTCAACGCAACAGACACACAGCTGGGAGACATCTGGGGAAACATCTGGACGTCGAACGGTCACTAAGCTAGGGTCATGGTAACCAGGAAGTATCGCTAGGCTACAGAGAAGGTGACTGGGAAGAAGCAATAGACCAGGGTTAAGGTAACCAGGAAGTATTGTTAGGTTATAGTAAAGGTATCCAGGAAGTATTGTTAGGTTATAGTAAAGGTATCCAGGAAGTATTCTTAGGTGATAGTAAAGGTATCCAGGAAGTATTGTTAGGTTATAGTAAAGGTAACCAATAAGTATTGTTAGATTAAAGTAAAGGTATCCAGGAAACATTGTTAGGTTACAGAGAAGGTATCCAGGAAGTATCACTAGGTTATAGTAAAGGTATGCAGGAAACATTGTTAGGTTACAGAGAAGGTATCCAGGAAGTATCACTAGGTTATAGTAAAGGTATGCAGGAAACATTGTTAGGTTACAGAGAAGGTATCCAGGAAGTATCACTAGGTTATAGTAAAGGTATGCAGGAAACATTGTTCGGGGAAGCTCAACCACGCATCATAATAATGACAATCATAACAATAATGTCGATAATATAACCACAGCAAGCATCCAAGATGTTTCAGCGAAACGACAGGACAATCGGTTCATATTCAAATCTTTTTGTTTTCTCCTGCATGTTACCGAGCACCCTTGTTCCCCAGCCCTCGGTCCTCACTGTCTGTCATGAGAGCTACTTCCCTCGGAGATTAGATTCAGCGTCGACATGTTTAACATATCAAGCCAAAGAGTCCTCTTCTAGGCTCATCTTCCACTCCCCGGCGAACACAGCTGGCTCGTCTCCAAGCCTGACAATATGCTTTTCTATTTTTCA
>CM030182.1:17772394-17779894 GCA_017639675.1 Aplochiton taeniatus
CACAGCGGAGGAAGGCCTTATGTGGTGGGGCTCCGGAGACTTGAAATGAAAAATAAAGAAGCTGCAGGCACAAGTTCTCCTCATTAAAAGTTGAAGAGGAAAGGACATCATATCAGGGCCAGAAGCTTGGTGGTCAACAGGGGATTCTCCCGTCAGAGAGTTGAACGGGACTAGAGAAACTATTTATATTCACTAGTTGTGTTCGGGTCCCATTTTGTCATGCCTGCCCTGTGATCATGGTCAGAATAAAGCAAGGCTTCTGCCAACACCTTCAAAAAAAACACACACATGAAGAAAGTGAAAGTTTTACCTTTTATGAAGGGGCCCTTTTTGGAATGGGACAAATGAAAGTGAGTCAGGTCAACAGAGAGAGAAATCCCTTCACTGTCAAACTGTCAGAAAGTTCGTTATCATGTTTTGAATCGTGATTCCACTCCTCTCCCTAAAGTCCCCCCAATTATCAGAGAGAGAGAGAGAGAGAGAGAGAGAGAGAGAGAGAGGACAGAGAGAGAGAGAGAGAGAGAGAGAGAGAGAGAGAGAGAGAGAGAGAGAGAGAGAGAGAGAGAGAGAGAGGGAGATGACTGCAGCGTGCAGTGGAGGGATATTTCCCTCGGAGGGAAACGTTGGCGTTGAATTTTTAAGTACCCTCCGTTCCTTTTCAATTATTAACTCCAATAACTTCTCTAATGATATATGCGGTTATGGCTGTTCCAGTATCAACGGCCTTTTTCACAGATTGATCGCGGATGCTAACATCGCTAGCATAGCGCTAAGCTCCTGGACCTAACGGCCAAGGGCCTCGTGCATATTCAAAAGGATTGGGAAGCTATTGTCATGAATATTCATGACGGGTAATCCTTGAGATGGAAAAATTACACTTCTGTGAGAAAAGATTGCTCTCCGTAATGGAGATTCTGGACTCACTGATCACTCATCTCGGTCTGCCTGTAGAGACATTTGGCATTTATGCTAATAGCAAAGTGATACTGATTTGTGTTTTGATTATCGTTTACTGTACATACATCTCTGGTATAAACTAACAGAAACCAAACTTCCTTGAAAACCTGCATAGTGGTCGTATTCCAGTGTGTAGGCCGTTCCTTTGATATGGCGCCCGGCGCTAGGAATAACTATTAGCCTCCAGCCAGTTGGCAGAACTTCAAGAGGGAGAGAGAGAGGGGGGGGGGGGGGGGGGGGGGGGGGGGGGGGGGGGGGGGGGGGGGGGGGGGGGGGGGGGGGGGGGGGGGGGGGGGGGGGGGGGGGGGGGGGGGGGGGGGGGGGGGGGGGGGGGGGGGGGGGGGGGGGGGGGGGGGGGGGGGGGGGGGGGGGGGGGGGGGGGGGGGGGGGGGGGGGGGGGGGGGGGGGGGGGGGGGGGGGGGGGGGGGGGGGGGGGGGGGGGGGGGGGGGGGGGGGGGGGGGGGGGGGAGAGAGAGAGAGAGAGAGAGAGAGAGAGAGAGAGAGAGAGAGAGAGAGAATGACAACAGGAGACAATGTTAGTTACTAGTTTCAGACCATGGATGTTTTATTTTTGTATTTTGCTGATGATGGCTAATGTCCTAGCAGAGAGCACAGCGCTCTTACCTTGGCTTTCAGCCTCTACGGCAAGAGCCTGAGTGAAATGCATCTTGGGAGTATACGTTCTGGCTGTGCTTTAAATATAGGAGCTGGCCATGACCTTTAACCTTACACAAATGTCCCCAATGGGCCCGGGCCCAGATTTTACTGACACACAAAACCGTCACACACACACACACACACACACACACACACACACACACACACACACACACACACACACACACACACACACACACAGAGGAAGTAACACTCCATTGTTTTGTGTTTTGTCTAGTAGGGGAGGTTATTCATCCCAATGTGTGTAAGTGCCATGGGTGCCTACCTAATTGGTCAAAGTTGTGTTTGTGTGAGGCTCCCCTCCTCTCTTAATGATGACCCCTCTAGAGTCTAGAGTCTCCCACAACAACAGAGGATCGCTCATTAGTCCCCATGGGTCTGTGTGTGTGTGTGTGCGTGCGTGCGTGGGTGTGTGCGTGCGTGCATGTGTGTGTGTGTGTGTGTGTGTGTGTGTGTGTGTGTGTGTGTGTGTGACCACGGGGAGAGAGGTCCTGTGAGACCGTGGCACTTGCCAGAGCGTGCAAACAAAAGGTTTAAGTGGGAATGTCTTGGGAATGTTTTTGGTGTGTACCAGTACATGTGTCTCAAAGTGTGGTGTGTTTGTGCGTGTGTGTGTGTGTGTGTGTGTGTGTGTGTGTGTGTGTGTGTGTGTGTGACCACGGGGAGAGAGGTCCTGTGAGACCGTGGCACTTGTCAGAGGCCACAAGGTGTGTATGAAATATGAAATAGTAATAAGGCCAGCACATTACCAAGGATTCCAGGGGTCTTAGGAGGGGTGATGGGGCCAGCAGACAGGCAAAAGGCCCATTTACACACACACACACACACACACACACACACACACACACACACACACACACACACACACACACACAATCACTCATTCTACGTCCCTAAATGGAGTGAGAATATTCAGTCTTAAAGGTATGTGGGTAGCAAAGCATCATCCGCCCATCTCTCTGTGCCTCTCTATCCGTCTCTGTCAGTCACTCACTCAAACAGGAAACATGCAATGGATTGGTGTTACTCACAGCCTGAGTCTACACAGACTTTTATGTTGAAGTGGCTGAGATTACCAGGTGGCTGTGACAGTTTCCTGTCCAACTGACTCTCAGGAGATTCCCTCATGGCTAATTCTTATTTCTAGATGATTCCTCATTTGGTGATTTTTGATTTATCATGGTTCAGATAAGGTCAAGTGATTGCCCCCTAATGTTTTTTTTAGTTTTTTTTATTTAGTATTTTTAACAGTAGCTGTAAGCTTTATTTAACTTGATTAAATGAAGCGCTAGGTTTCACTGGTAAATATAACATTTTGTTTTAGTCCTCTGAGGTTCTTATGTTTGAGTATTTGGTCATGACTCACAGCTTTTTTTTTATTTTTAGAGACTCATCTTTCTACACATGGATGTATTAATAACTCCTTGTTAGAATCAGGTGAACTGGATGTATTAATAATGTTTAGTTATAATCAGCTGAATTGGATCTTTGTATAATGCCTTGTTATAATCAGCTGCATTGGATGTGTTTATAATTCCATGTTATAATCAGCTGAACTGGATCTATTTATAATTCCCTGTTATAATCAGCTGAATTGGATGTGTTTATAATTCCCTGTTAGAATCATCTGAGCTGGATCTATTTAAAATTCCTTTTTAGAATCAGCTATATTGGATCTATTTGTAATTCCCTGTTATGATCATCTGAGCTGGATCTATTTATAATTCCCTGTTATAATCAGCTGAATTGGATGTGTTTAGAATTCCTTGTTAAGATCATCTGAGCTGGATCTATTTATAATGCCTTATTGGAATCAGCTATATTGGATGTGTTTATAATTCCTTGTTAGAAACATAAATGAAGTGGTTGTGACTGCTGCAGGTTCATGTTGAGTTCTTCTGAAGGATCCTTTCTGAAAGAGCTAATATAAAGTAACTCAGTGGGTAGGAGATGTTATGAAAGAGGTCACTCCAAGCGACACAGGGATTTCTAAGGAGTTAGAACAGCTACCAGTCATTTCTTCTCTTTCTTCCCCTGATCCTCTCTCTTCTCTCGTCTAAAATACACAACAGCACTTTTCAATTCCAGTCCATTCCTCTTCTTTCTCTCTCTCTCTCTCTCTCTCTCTCTCTCTCTCTCGCTGTTTCTCTCTGTCTCTGTCTGTCTCTGTCTGTCTCTCTTCTCCTCATCCTCCTCAAATCTCTTCCCTTCAACTATAATCTCCCCATCACTCTCCTCCTTATCTCTCTCTTCTTCTTCCCTCCCTCCCTCCCTCCCTCCCTCCTTCCCTCTCTCTCTCTCTCTCTGTCCCAAGCCCCTTGCTCTCTTCATCAGCCTATGACTCCCGTTCACTCTCTCTCTTTTTTCTCTCTCTAGTCTTTGTTTTTTGTGTGGGCGTGTGTCTTTCTGTGAGAGTCTGAGTGTGTGTGTATGTGCGTGTGTGTGTGTGTGTGTGTATGTGCGTGTGTGTATGTGTGTGTGTATGTGCGTGTGTGTGTATGTGCGTGCGTGCGTGTGTGTGTGTGTGTGTGTGTGTGTGTGTATGTGTGTGTGTGTGTGTGTGTGTGTGTGTGTGTGTAGGCACACGTCTTTATTACGAGCAGCTTATCTTTAAGTCCCTTCATGTACAAACGAGGGTCTTTCCCAAGCCCACTCCATGTAATGATATGATTATATATGTTGGTGTCAATTATGATTATATATGTTGGTATGAATTATGACTCACACTCTTAGAGAGCTTATTCTTCAAAGGGAAAGAGACCTCAAGGCTGTGTATTTTGTGTCAAGCCTTAAGGGAACAGCACAATCTATATTTAATCCATCCTTCTACATCCTTCTGGTGTTGTCTCTTTATCCTCCACTAGAGGTGTGTGTGTGTGTGTGTGTGTGTGTGTGTGTGTGTGTGTGTGTGTGTGTGTGTGTGTGTGTGTGTGTGTGTGTGTGTGTGTGTGTTTGTCTGTGGGACACCTGTAGTGGTCTCTCAGGGTCTCCTAGGTGATGCTCTGAGTCCCATGTTTGGTTTTTCTATTTTTCTTGATAACAGTGTGGGTCTCTTGACGCCCTTATCCATCTATGACAGTGTTCTGTTCAAGTCCAGTAAGCAGAGGTAGTGGGGGTTGTAGTTTTATGGTCCAGTAAGTAGAGGTAGTGGGGGTTGTAGTTTTATGGTCCAGTAAGTAGAGGTAGTGGGGGTTGTGGTTTTATGGTCCAGTAAGCAGAGGTAGTGGGGGTTGTAGTTTTATGGTTCAGTAAGCAGAGGTAGTGGAGGTTGTAGTTTTATGGTCCAGTAAACAGATGTAGTGGATTTTGTAGTTTAGTGGTCCAGTAAGCATAGGTAGTGGGAGTTGTAGTTTTATGGTCCAGTAAGTAGAGGTAGTATGGGTTGTAGTTTTATGTTGGGATGTTACATAAGCGTTATATTTGTTTTTCCATTTTGGTCAGTTCTATTTTTATATTTTTGGTTGTGGGTCTGGTATTGTGAGCGTCAAGGATGGATGTATAGTTTATTTGTTTAAATTATTTGTAAAATCATTTCAGTTGCTTACTGCAAAAGCTTTGATGGTGTGCCCAACAGCCCAACAGTTGTAACCTGGTTTAAATAAATCCTTTGGAAAGGGAGATTTGTTTGGGACACGTCAAACCATCGCTCTAGATTCCTCTTAGCAGCTATCGGAAAGATCGAGGCCCTCAACAGGAAGTAGAAGTACCCCCTCCACCATATCTGCACTAGAACAACCTGTTGTCATGGTGACGGATGTCTGTACTGGCTGAGGAATGTTGACAATGGTAATGAAGGAGGGCACTGGCTGTCTTCCCATTGGCTAATGTCCTAAAGGACCAAACCTCCATTTTGTTTTAGCGTAGGACCCGGCTAGCCATGTCTCTCAGTGACACTGGAGCCTCCTTGGGTGAGTCTGCTTTTTTTTTGTCAAGTAAGAAATGAAAAAAGAATTTGATTAGGTTATCCTGAGAGTGGAATACCATGTCCAGCAGAAACACAACATTCAGATCAAACCCCACTAAGCAAGATGGAAATCAAAACAAATGTATTTAGACTCCTTTTCTGCAGTCACATAAGTCAATCTGAAGCTGTGAGGGGTTCAGACAAGTTTGTTCCTGTTATCAAATCACATCCACATATATCTGTTTCTACGTATCCACATATCATTTGAAGCTCTGAATCATATTTGCTCTGCATAACACAATAGACCAGGAGATGAGTGGTCGGAGATTGAAATCTGTTTTAAAGGAATATGCATTACTGAATGAAACACTCATCTTTAGTTGGAACTCCACATATGTTGGCATTAGCCCAGAGATGCTAGCTGATGCTAGCTGACTGTGATATCCATCCCACTAGCCTCTCATTTAACTTTGGGAAGGTAAAGAGTATTTCCTCTGTGAAGTGCTAGCTACCGGCTAGCATTGCTGGTTCAATTGCCAACCCATAAATACCTTGATAATACGTTCCCGAGACCGTCTTTGGACAGTACGAAACACTCCTAAGGGTCAATCATCTGCTGTCATATGCAGAAGCGCATGTGGATCCCTGGATTATATATTTAATGTTATGTGAGTCTTTTATGGGTATGTTTTAATGCTGTTTGACAGGAGTAGACAGTAAGGAGGATGAGCTAATACGGCGTGGGCCTGACATTTCCAACCCCATCGTTGGCAGCAGAATCTGCTGCTGTTTTCCTTCCTCCCAGGGCATCATCTTGGTTTTCATGCAGGTATTCATCTGATGAAATATGGATGCCACGGTATGCGTGTGTTGTCTCCCTCAGCCAGTCCACTGCCACTGAAACCTTTCATAATTCACAAGTGTCTTTCAGGGGGGGGTAGACTGGCTGAGTCTGATCTAGTTAGTCTAGCTCTGAGCTGGCTGTAGACTGGCTGAGTCTGATCTAGTTAGTCTAGCTCTGAGCTGGCTGTAGACTGGCTGAGTCTGGTCTAGTTCTCCTAGCTCTGAGCTGGCTGTAGACTGGCTGAGTCTGGTCTAGTTCTCCTAGCTCTGAGCTGGCTGTAGACTGGCTGAGTCTGGTCTAGTTCTCCTAGCTCTGAGCTGGCTGTAGACTGGCAGAGTCTGGTCTAGTTCTTCTAGCTCTGCAGCATGTAGGGCTCTAGGAGGAGGTAGTGAAGCAGCAGCAGATTTACATCAGTGCTGAGCCAGAGACACTTTAATGGCTTTCTGAGACGCTGAGCTCAGATAATGGCATGGGTGAACACACACACATGCTCACACACACACACACACACACAGATACTCACACACACGCACACACACACATGCTCACATGCACACACATACACATACAGAAACACACACATAATAACACACTCTCTCACAAACGCATGCACACACACACAAAATCACACACACACTTGCACAAACACACACACACACACACACACACACACACACATATACACACTAATATGTATTTACTTTTGTTTTATGTTCCATGTGTTTTGCCATCCCCTTACCCCGCTTGCTCTTTGACAGTGATATGTAAGTTATTATAACAGCTATTTAGCCTTCCTCCTCTCCTCCTCTTCTTCTCTCTGCTGCTTTTGCGAACAGAAAAGACAAGACCAGATATTAAATAACGTTTCTTAAAACGCAGTGATCAGAAGTAGTCACTTTGTTATGGCGTCAAGGAGGCGAAGGCAGAATGGTCCGGAGCGAGAGAGAGAGAGAGAGAGAGAGAGAGAGAGAGAGAGAGAGAGAGAGAGAGAGAGAGAGAGAGAGAGAGAGAGAGAGAGAGAGAGAGAGAGAGAGAGAGAAAGAAAGGGTTTTAAGAGGTTCTTTATTGTACACTGCAGTGGTATACTAACAACAGCTGCCCCAAAAGACAACAACAA
>CM030182.1:17792394-17797394 GCA_017639675.1 Aplochiton taeniatus
CATGTCACAAAGGCTGCTAGTTTAGCACTGTGTCTGTCAAAATATGAAAAGGTTGTCTTAACGCAAGGGGATTGTTATTGTTGCCTAATTACCTAAAACGTCAATCATGTTAGTAGTATAGAGAGTTTCCTTGGTCTTTTAGCGAAATATTTTATTCACTATTTAGTCGTTGACTTTATGAATGTGTTTCTCTGACCATGTACAACTATTGGCAGTGCTTACAATAGATATGGACACAATTAAAAAGGTAATCTACTGCATTTGTTAATACATGTTTTATACCGTTGGTGGTTACATGATAACCTGACTCTTTCAATGATTGCGGATTGCGGCTTTACAAAGTCTCACAGTTAAAGGTAGACTAGGGGATCTGCCATAATTACCTTTGTCAGTCTCTTATAGTCTCAAACCCTTTTTTCAAAGCGGCCCAGAGGCCCTGTTGTGAATGAAACAGTACTAGAGGCATTTTAAATGTATAGTTGAACCCTTTTCCAAAGCGGCCCAGAGGTCTGTTGTGAATGAAACAGTACTAGAGGCATTTTAAATGTATAGTTGAACCCTTTTCCAAAGCGGCCCAGAGGTCTGTTGTGAATGAAACAGTACTAGAGGCATTTTAAATGTATAGTTGGCAGCTTGTTCGCATTCTGCAGTAATTCCAGTCTGGCGTCACCAGTTGTGAGTAAAGTGAGTGTGTCAGGCGGTGCGGCAACACTCAGTGATTCAGCTTAACGGAGCTCCCTGGATCTGTCCCAGCTAAATGGAGCTCCCTGGATCTGTCCGAGCTTAACGAAGCTCCCTGGATCTGTCCCAGCTTAACGGAGCTCCCTGGATCTGTCCCAGCTTAACGGAGCTCCCTGGATCTGTCCCAGCTAAATGGAGGTCCCTGGATCTGTCCCAGCTAAATGGAGGTCCCTGGATCTGTCCCAGCTAAATGGAGGTCCCTGGATCTGTCCCAGCTTAACGGAGCTCCCTGGATCTGTCCCAGCTAAATGGAGGTCCCTGGATCTGTCCCAGCTTAACGGAGCTCCCTGGATCTGTCCCAGCTTAACGGAGCTCCCTGGATCTGTCCCAGCTAAATGGAGGTCCCTGGATCTGTCCCAGCTTAACGGAGCTCCCTGGATCTGTCCCAGCTAAATGGAGGTCCCTGGATCTGTCCCAGCTTAACGGAGCTCCCTGGATCTGTCCCAGCTTAACGGAGCTCCCTGGATCTGTCCCAGCTAAATGGAGGTCCCTGGATCTGTCCCAGCTTAACGGAGCTCCCTGGATCTGTCCCAGCTTAACGGAGCTCCCTGGATCTGTCCCAGCTTAACGGAGCTCCCTGGATCTGTCCCAGCTTAACGGAGCTCCCTGGATCTGTCCCAGCTTAACGGAGCTCCCTGGATCTGTCCCAGCTTAACGGAGCTCCCTGGATCTGTCCCAGCTTAACGGAGCTCCCTGGATCTGTCCCAGCTTAACGGAGCTCCCTGGATCTGTCCCAGCTAAATGGAGCTCCCTGGATCTGTCCCAGCTAAATGGAGGTCGCTGGATCTGCCCCAGCTTAACGGAGCTCCCTGGATCTGTCCCAGCTTAACGGAGCTCCCTGGATCTGTCCCAGCTTAACGGAGCTCCCTGGATCTGTCCCAGCTTAACGGAGCTCCCTGGATCTGTCCCAGCTTAACGGAGCTCCCTGGATCTGTCCCAGCTTAACGGAGCTCCCTGGATCTGTCCCAGCTTAACGGAGCTCCCTGGATCTGTCCCAGCTTAACGGAGCTCCCTGGATCTGTCCCAGCTTAACGGAGCTCCCTGGATTTGTCCCAGCTAAATGGAGCTCCCTGGATCTGTCCCAGCTAAATGGAGGTCGCTGGATCTGTCCCAGCTTAACGGAGCTCCCTGGATCTGTCCCAGCTTAACGGAGCTCCCTGGATCTGTCCCAGCTTAACGGAGCTCCCTGGATCTGTCCCAGCTTAACGGAGCTCCCTGGATCTGTCCCAGCTTAACGGAGCTCCCTGGATCTGTCCCAGCTTAACGGAGCTCCCTGGATCTGTCCCAGCTTAACGGAGCTCCCTGGATCTGTCCCAGCTTAACGGAGCTCCCTGGATCTGTCCCAGCTTAACGGAGCTCCCTGGATCTGTCCCAGCTAAATGGAGGTCGCTGCCTGCTTCAGCCAAACCAGATTTGTTTATTTTTAATTTTTTTCCTCCAAGGAGATCGGAAATTGCAGGCTGCTGTTGGGTTTGTCCCCGGAAGGGAAGAGGAGGTTTCTACCGTAGAGAAAGTGGCAAAGCGTTTTGGATGTATTTCAGAGCCAGCAGGTTGACACTGTTCGCCTCCTCTCCACTGACGCCCTGGAGCTTCTTTCTACTCAGGGTGGGGTTGGTTAAAATGGTCACCGGACAATGAGTGTGTTTACATGACCGTCAGAACCCCAGTTATTGGGGTCCATGCCAAAAACACGATAATTGCGTACACGTGTAATAATGAAGGAGATTACTCATAAGCCGCGCCGACATGATTCTTTACATTAATTGTTGCCTGCTCCACGGACAAGATTGGCACCTTTAAGCTTCTGACGCGCGGTTTCCAAAAACCGCAAGAGAGCCAACTATGCCGTTTACATCCATCAAAGAATCTAAAGATAACCCCAACCCCCAAAACCCTGGGTTTCTAATACGCCGATTCAGACCGTACTCCGGTTATGGAAATCAAATAAATACATTTCAATGAATCTCATTATTAACATTATCGGGTTATGACCGGTGTATTAGTGTGCATGTAAACACACTGAATGATCCCAGGAAATGGGACTCACACAGCAACTACATTTTGGTATTTCTTTCCGTAGGGCCTTTGAGCTGCAGGTGTGAAAATGCCCGGGTTTTACTTCATTATTTGGGCTGGGAAGCGATCACTGCATGGTGGTATTGAATAAAAGGCTTCGTGCGGCTTCTGTGTGACCATATCCCTTTCTCCCTGTAGCTCGTTGAAGGGGAAAGCTGATAGCTTTTCCTGCAGCCTTTCATGGCACTAAATCACCCGCTCCTCTGCACTCTTAGCATGCGGCCAGGCCTCCGCAGCAAAGGCGTCTGGGTAACTTAGCCAATCAGAACATGACGATGCGATATTTCCGCTCTTAATGACGTTTTATTTATTGGAATTGCTTTTGAGCAGATGCCGTAAAAGGGACGTGATGATTTGGGTGCCACCTGCCTTTTCAATACCGACTTTTCTAAAACCTTTGGGAGCAAGAGATTTCTTTTGGTTTGGCGAGGAAGATGCAACACGGTTTCACAAAAGCAAAACTGGCTTTCATTTACATTTCCTTTTCATGAATGCTCAGTATTATAGCACAGGGTAGATTCATCTCTCACAGGCTAGATAACTCTGCTCATTGTATAACACGGTTAAAAAAATACTTAGTAGATTCATCTCTCACAGGCTAGATGATAACTCTACTCACTATATAACACGGTGTAATACATACTTAGCAGGTTCATCTCTCACAGGCTAGATAACTCTACTCATTATATAACACGGTTAAATACATACTTAGTAGATTCTCTTTCAAACGTCTAGATAACTCTACTCACTATATAACACGGTTTAATACTTAGTAGATTATCTCTCACAGGGGTTTGTAACTTTCCACTTTGACCTTATTATAAGGCACATTGGTAACTTAACATAGTTTAAAACATTTAACATCGTTTTCCTTCCGGCAGCGCTATTATGAGAAAAAATATAAGAATATGATCCTATGGAAATTGTTATATTATGATATATGAGCATAATATCACATTCCCATTTCCACAAGTTTCACTGCGTAGCGATGCACTTTACTCTGAAAACAAACTCTAAACCATTTCAAATGTCATTCTATGATGAAGACTATGTGTTTTTACATTCTCTGGTACGTTACAGCAAAACAGTATTTGACATTTGAAACAGAGTTATGAGGAAAGCAGTGAGACCATTTCATTCCTCTCTCTGTCTCTCTTTCTCTCTTTCTCTCGGTCTCTGTATCTCTGTGTCTGTATCTCTGTCTCTGTGTCTCTGTGTCTCTGTGTCTGTATCTCTGTCTCTGTGTCTCTGTGTCTCTGTATGTCTGTATCTCTGTGTCTCTGTGTCTCTGTATGTCTGTATCTCTGTCTCTGTGTCTCTGTGTCTCTGTATCTCTTTGTCTGTATCTCTGTGTCTGTATATCTGTGTCTCTGTGTGTCTGTGTCTCTGTATCTCTGTGTCTGTATATCCGTGTCTCTCTGTGTCTGTGTCTCTCTGTCTCTGTCTCTGTCTCTGTGTCTCTGTATGTCTGTATGTCTGTGTCTCTCTATCTCTGTCTCTCTGTGTCTCTCTGTCTCTGTGTCTGTGTGTCTGTGTATCTCTGTGTCTGTGTGTCTGTGTGTCTCTGTGTCTGTAAAGTCACATCATGTTACTGTCTTACGGACATCAGCATGTGTTCAAATCACATGCACCCACAAGCTGTAAAAAAAAAAAAAAAAAAATCTTCACCAAGGTATTATTCTTATTTCATTTGCATCTTTGTAACCTGACGCTAAGCAGAGTAGGATCCAAATGGAGAGGAAAATGATTTATTTTGCCAATTACAATCAGATATGTGTAATAATTGACATTACCATGGTTACAATACGTAGGTACGGACAGAGTTGTATACTGTTGCTTACATTCAGACATTTAATCATACACATTACCATGGAAACATTATGTGAGTTTCGTACGCCCTAGGCAAGAATGTAGTTTGTGGTAAAAAAACAATCATCACATATCCATGTAGGGCAGTTGATATGTTTTAATTTGACCTATAATAGACTGTATTTAGCTTTGTTTACTTTTCCAATGTCCTGTTTTTCCCTCAGTTTTACTTGACTTTCCATGGCTAGTTTGCTGAGGCGTTGGGCTCCTTCTCAAACAGTGTCTGTAGCATTAGCAGAGGTTAATGAGGTCAAAGCCTGCTTCTCCACTCCCAGCATCAGCACATTTTCCCCGCCTACAAAGTGTGTGTGTGT
>CM030182.1:17802394-17807394 GCA_017639675.1 Aplochiton taeniatus
TCACTCTCCATCCCTCCATCTCTCCCTCCGTCTATCTATCTCTCTATCCCTCCATCAATTTAAATGTTAATGCTTTATTGGCATGACTGTACAAACAAAGACAATATTGCCAAAGCAGTTAACAAAAGGTTAGTACATATAGAATGTTGAATAATTCCTATAAACTGTAAAAGAACAAATCCATCCCTCTCTCTCCATCCATCTCACCATCCCTCCATCCTTCTCTCTCCATGTCTCCATCTCTCCATCTCTCCATCCACCTCTCCATCCTTCTCTCTCCATGACTCTATCTCTCCATCTCTCCATCCTTCTCTCTCCATCTCTCCATCCCTCCATCCTTTTCTCTCCATGCCTCCATCTCTCCATCCCTCCATCCCTCCATCCTTCTCCCTCCATTTCTCCATCCGTCTCTCTCTCTCTCTCTCCCTCCATCTTTCCATACATCTATTTTTCTCTCCCTCCATCCCTCTATCTCTCTCTTCCCTCATCCCTTCATTCTGCTTCAGAAAGAGGAACTTCCCAATCCTGTCGTCTCAGTCACCACGGTGACAGGGAACATCAGAGTGAGGGAATGCCTCCCTTTCGGTGAGCCCCACAGTGACGTCTGTGTGTGTGTGTGTGTGTGTGTGTGTGTGTGTGTGTGTGTGTGTGTGTGTGTGTGTGTGTGTGTGTGTGTGTGTGTACGTGTGTGTGTATGTGTGGGTAACGTGTATGTCTGCAGAGCAGATTTCAAATCATGCCAAGATCTTCAAGGAGAACACATACACAATCAAAGACACATCAGCAGGTGGTATGACACACACACACACACACACACACACACAGTGGTGTTTCCTGGTAATTGTGGTGGTTGGTAATCCTAGCACCTCATTGTCCTCCTGCAGTCCAGCCAGAGGCCAGGTGTCTTTGGGGGCGGATTTCAATGTGCAGGCAGCATGAAGGGCTGAGGCCCTATGTGCACCACCATCCACACCAAGCGCCCCTCCCAGGGAGTGTAGGTAGTTCTGTAAAAAGAGATGGATGAACTGAAGGTAGTTCTGTAAAAAGAGATGGATGAACTGAAGGTAGTTCTGTAAAAAGAGATGGATGAACTGAAGGTAGTTCTGTAAAAAGAGATGGATGAACTGAAGGTAGTTCTGTAAAAAGAGATGGATGAACTGAAGGTAGTTCTGTAAAAAGAGATGGATGAACTGAAGGTAGTTCTGTTAAAAGAGATGGATGAACTGAAGGTAGTTCTGTTAAAAGAGATGGATGAACTGAAGGTAGTTCTGTAAAAAGAGATGGATGAACTGAAGGTAGTTCTGTTAAAAGAGATGGATGAACTGAAGGTTTGCGTGTTTAAAAACGTGTGTAAGCGTCATAATAAATAAAATATTAAAAAATAAAAATAATAATAAAAGTCCAAGTTCTAAAGAGCTGTGTGGAGGATTGTGTCTTTCAAACGCTCTATGCATGTTTCCGTATAATGCCTTTACCTTACCGGCAGTCACACTCAAGCTGAAAGTGAATGATCTACTGGGAGGAGACGTGCAAATAGGTACATTAAGCACCTGCAATGATATTCATCAAACCTGAGAGTCATTGTTGCAGAAGTGATGGGGTGTGCGTTTTAGTGGCACAGAAGGGCACGTACTAACCAGATGTGTGCGTTAGGGGAGATGGCTGCTCTTACTGAGGTGAGAAGGAGACGCAGGGAGAAGCAAAGGATTCCTCGTGTTTTTCCCGTCCGTGTTCTCATCTGTTGATCTTTTTCTTTCCCCCACGGCGTTGCCTTTCTCGCTGATGATCTCCCAAAATGCATTGCAACAACGGTCTTAGTAGCGTCTTTCCCTCGTTCGACGGGGTCACCTTCCACGGTCGCTGGGTTTTCCGTTCAAACTTCCCGTGCCTGGATTCATTTCAAAATACGTAAGCCCTCATTTAAATGTCGCTGTTTCCACCTGTTACTATTTACGCAATGAATCATCACCTGCACAATGGGGAGCAGTACAAATATTCGTTCTGTCAGGTATTTTATTAAATATTTAACTGAGCAACCACAGGTATTTTATTAAATATTTAACTGAGCAACCACAGTATGGTATTTTCATACAATATTTTCTTTCGCTGAGCAATCACCACTCGGTAGATTTTATCAACAGGGGAGATACTGTTTTTTTTCTGCCTCCATTGTGAGCGGGCATGGTAACAGCTGGTACTTCAGGCTGGCCTGACACTGTTGTTTTGGCAAGAGAGTGAAATAGTTTTCCCAGACTAATTAGAATGTATTCATTTCCACTCTGTCCTCCACCCACCATCACTGTACCTAAGCACAGTCACATCACTGTCAAACAGTTGAGCGGTAACTCATCAAACAAAGGATTTCAATCAGAACGCCATCTCGGTTTTGTTTCACAACAGAAGGTCTCACATTCTTCATCTTTTTCTATTCAATTAAAACAATTGTTAAAAAGAATTGCTGCCATCATTTTTTCCTTTTCCATTATTTTCTTCAGTAAGCCAGCCATTTTGTCAGTTGGCCACCCACTGGCTGTGGTGTGTGTGTTCTACCAGCATCATGTCTGAGAAGAAGAGTCAATGTAGACAGGAACATTGTGGCTGATGGTGTTCGGTGATCCACTCACAGCATCCCGCTGTTTGTCCGGAACATTCCGCCCACAGGGATATTCCGCAGTGTTTTCTCTTTGATCTGGGAAAACAAGCTGTTTTTATCTCTCGCCTGCTAGCTTCATGCTTTCCTATTCAGAATGCAACCCTTATTTCAATTGTTTAAATGCCTCGCAGACATGATTACCATTGTTAGTGGCTTTTTTATTTTTTCCAAACGGGAATGGGTTATTTTCCTCATTGTTGCAGTTAACAGTCAAGCATTCCGAGCAAGGATTATCATAATTTTTCTAGCATTGTTTGAATGGCGTTTAGCTCCTAGGGAGAATAGTAAGTAGAACCCCACTGTTTACTACAATAACATGGAGCATGTGTCTATAGGAAGACAAGGTCAACGGGAGAGAGGGAAGGAGAGAGAGAGAGAGAGAGAGAGAGAGAGAGAGAGAGAGAGAGAGAGAGAGAGAGAGAGAGAGAGAGAGAGAGAGAGAGAGAAATAGAAAGAGAGAGAGAGAGAGAGAGAGAGAGAGAGAGAGAGAGAGAGAGAGAGAGGAGAGAGAGAGAGAGAGAGAGAGAGAGAGAGAGAGAGAGAGGTGTAGAGTAGCAGAGCCAGAAGCAGCCGTGGGGATTGACACAGACACACTGGCCTTTTCAGAAGGTCTTCACCTGCTCATGTTGAAAACCCAGATACAACACAGGGCCTCATGTCCCTGGAGGCCCTTCTATAACAGCACATGTCTAGACTACGGAGGGAGAGAGGGAGGGAGGGAGGGAGGGAGGGAGGGAGGGAGGGAGGGAGGGGCTGAGAGAGGGAGGGAGGGAGGGAGGGAGGGAGAGCTTGCTTGAGAGAGAGACTTAAAAGACAGAGAGAGAGGGAGAGAGGTAGAAAGAGAGAGAGAGAAAAACGTAAAAGACAGAGAGAGAGAGATCAAAGAGGAAGCGATGCCAAGTCTTTTCAGAAGGTCTTCACCTGTTCATGTTGAAGCCCAGAGACAACAGAGAGGACGTGTCTCCGAAGGCCCTTCTATAACACAGGTCTAGACACTGCTCTATGGAGGGAGGGAGGGAGGGAGGGAGGGAGGGAGGGAGGGAGGGAGGGAGGGAGGGAGGGAGGCAGGCAGGGAGGGAGGGAGGGAGGGAGGGAGGGAGGGAGGGAGGGAGGGAGGGAGGGAGGCAGGGAGGCAGGGAGGGTAGGAGATGGCGGGAGGTGGAGCGAGAGAGAAATAATGAATTGAGTAAAAAGGAAAGTCAGTTTAGTTTGTCATGCACTGCTGATTCACACCAAAGAGATTCTGGATGGAACAAATGGAACTTCCATGTCATGTGACTGAGCAGGTGCTCTGCCCCAGCTAGCTGTGGGGTGTGCAGTGCATTGGGGGCAATGTAGGCTGTTCAATTCAGTTTTCTGGTGGTTGGCACAGAGTGTGTGTGTATGTGTGTGTGTGTGTGTGTGTGTGTGTGTGTGTGTGTGTGTGTGTGTGTGTGTGTGTGTGTGTGTGTGTGTGTGTGTGTGTGTGTATGTGTGTGTTTGTGTGTGTGTGTGTATGTGCGTGTTTGTGTGTGCGTGTGTGTGTGTGTGTTTAGTTTCGGCTGATAATTGTAATATTACTCGCTCAGTTCTGTCCATCAGATTGTCTTACTGAAGGTTTTAATGAAATCATTCAGATCTGAAACTATTACTATGTAATCACACACCAACACCACAGACACACACACACACACACACTCACACACACACACACGCACACACACACACACACACACACACACACACACACACACACACACACACACACACACACACACACACACAAACACACACATCATACAAACACATAACACCACAGAAACACACACAGGCAACGCAACAGAAATACACACCCAACGCCACGCACACTCACACACAAACACAGACACACACACAGATAACCCCCCCCCCCCCCACACACACACACACACACACACACACACACACACACACAGATGCTGTACTCCTGGCTGGCAGGCTCCCTGTGGAGTTAAGGATAGCCCTGTAACTCCACTCTGTCCCTGTGTGTAGAGACCTCACCGTGGTGTTGACATGGAAACAGCAGGGCTCACTCCCATCACCTGTCACTGTTTGTTTACCACCAAAGAAGAACCTGTACACTTTACCAGCATAGAAGAACCAGTACATTTTACCACCAAAGAAGAACCAGTACACTTTACCAGCATAGAAGAACCAGTACATTTTACCACCAAAGAAGAACCTGTACACTTTACCAGCATAGAAGAACCAGTACATTTTACCACCAAAGAAGAACCAGTAAGTTCTGCGACCAAAGAAGGAACACTACATTTTACCACCAAAGAAGAACCAGTACATTTTACCACCAAAGAAGAAACACTGTACGTTT
>CM030182.1:17829894-17834894 GCA_017639675.1 Aplochiton taeniatus
AAGAGTCCCTTAAGCCAGTTGGTGCTGAGACTTACTAATCATGTTCAATTACATGCTCAGACTAACACGGCCTTAGAAACACCATTTAGAGTCAATCAAATTATCAAAAAAAGCAAAGAATGCTATTTGGAACATTGGAATAAAGAAACAAAAAGTCAAAGTAGATTAGACTGCTACCATTCCCTAAACAGAGAATATAAATTGGCTGAATATCTCTCCATTGTCAGAGATATTAAGCAGAGGCAGATCCTAACAAAGTACCGGCTAAGTGACCACCACTTGGCAATTGAAAAAGGTAAATTTAAGAAGTCATGGAGACAAAAAGAAGAAAGGATATGTGGTCACTACAAGACAGCTGAGGTTGAGACAGAAATGCACTTCCTTTTAACATGTGAGAAATTCCAAAATACAAGGCAGCAATACTTTAATACATTTGAATTATGAATTCCAAATTTTAAGAAACTAAATTACAACTCTAAATTCAGAGTTCTCTTAGGAAAGGATATCTCAGTGGTAAACCTTTCCGCAAAGTACATTTCTGTATGTCATAACCTGAGGGATAGTGAGTGATCAACACACACACACCCACACATACACATACACATACAGATACACACACACACACACACACACACACACACAAATTGACAGAAACATTAACAAATACACCAAACAGAAATACATACAACACAAACACGTAATTAGTAAGTAGATCATTTTGAATGCGTTTGTTTTGCACACATTGTGAACACACAAACACACGCACACAGGCACACAAACCCTCTGCAATTAACAAAAATAAAAATATATATAATAATAATAAACAGGACAGTATCTAATGAATGCTAAATATTTTGTATGCATATATATTTGTAATGATTTAATATTTTCAAATGATTTGTTTCTTACAGTTTATATGAATTATTCAACATTCTATTTGTAATAACCTTTTGTTAACTGCTTTGGCAATATTGTCTTTGTTTGTACAGTCATGCCAATAAAGCATTGAAATTGAAATTGAATTGAGAAAGAGAGAGAGAGAAAGAGAGAAGAGAGAGAGAGAGAGAGAGAGAGAGAGAGAGAGAGAGAGAGAGAGAGAGAGAGAGAGAGACACGGACCAGTAAGCTGTACAACATCCATAAAGCTTACAGATGGGCCCAAAACAGCACTGAACAGTTCCAGAAAGCAATCAGCAGTCAAGAGATCCAAACACTAATAGACAACTTTCTGGACAGAACATACGTTCACAGTAAAGAAGGAGTCAATCTGGCAGTAAAAAACATCAATATGATTTTTGAAAGAACAGCAGAAAAAGCTAAATAAAAAATGAGGACTAGAGCTAAACCTAAACTCAAAAAAGAAGACTACTGGTTTGACAAAGATTGCCAAAACATTAGAAAAGAGCTTAGGAAATTATCGAACCAAAAACACAGAGATCCAAACAACACTGACATACGCCTTCTTTACTGTGACACACTAAAACTATATAAACGTACAATCAGATCCAAAAAAGCACAACACACAGAGGCAGCTGGCAATAATCGAGGAGTCGATCGATACCAACCAATTCTGGGAAAATTGTAATAAACTAAAAAAAAGAGAACACAAAGAAATAGCAATCCAAGATGGGGATATTTGGACAACCCATTTCCAAACCCTTTTTAGAAGATCCAAATTCACAGCAAAATCATATAAACCAAAAGCTTGAGGAACTGGAATTGGTAATTAAAAATCATCAAAACCCACTAGACTTCCCGATCACTGAGCAGGAAATTAGAGAGAAAATTAACAAACTGAAACCCAAGAAAGCATCAGGACCTGACAGCATCTTGAATGAAATGATTAAATGCACCAGCTCTAAGTTTCAATTGGCCATTACTAAAATATTCCATTTGGTTCTGAGTGTAGGTTTCTTCCCTGAAATTTGGAACCAAGGTTTACTAACCCCAATCTATAAAAATGGAGATAAATTTGACCCTAATAATTACCGAGGCATTTGTGTGAACAGTAATCTGGGGAAGGTGTACTGTAGCATCCTGAACTCTAGATTGGTAAACTTCCTTACTGAGCACAATGTCTTGAGCAGAAGTCAAATTGGATTTTTACCATATTACCGCACAACTGATCATATTTACACCCTACACACTCTCATTGAAACATACGTTGTGCAAAACAGATCCCAAATTTTTGCATGCTTTATTGACTTCAAAAAGGCTTTTGACTCCATTTGGCACCAAGGAATGTTTTACAAAGTTATAGAAAGTACACAGGAAACAAGTGCGGCATAAGAATTGGCAATAAAAGAACAAATTTCCTCTCTCAGGAGCGTGGAGTGAGACAGGGCTGCTGCTTGAGTCCAACGCTATTCAATATCTATATCAATGAATTGGCAAAAACATTAGAGGGTTCTGCAGCACCCGGGCTCACTCTCCACCACTCAGAGATTAAACTCCTGCTGTACGCAGATGACCTAGTCCTCCTGTCGCCCACCGCTCAGGGTCTACAGCAGAACCTGGACCTGCTACAGCAGTACTGTCAGACCTGGGCCCTGGCAGTAAACCCAAACAAAACCAAAATTATGATTTTCCAAAAGAGATCCAGATCTCAGGGAACAAAACACACCTTTAGGTTAGGCACACATGATATTGAGCATTCTAAAAATTACACTTACCTGGGACTAAAACTGAGTTCCACTGGAAACTTCAACATGGCAGTGAATGAACTGAGAGAAAAAGCACGCAGAGCTTTCTACGCCATAAAACGGCAAACAGTCGTAGAAATTCCAATAAGAATTTGGATTAAAATATTTGAATCCGTCATTGAACCAATTGCCCTATATGGCAGTGAGGTGTGGGGTCCGCCAAACAAGCAGGAACACAGCAAATGGGACAAAAACCCGATTGAGACCCTGCATGCAGAGTTCTGTAGGAACATCTTAAAGGTGCACAGGAACACCACAAACAATGCATGCAGGGCAGAATTAGGCCGGTACCCATTAATTATAAACATACAAAAAAGGGCAATCAAATTTTGGAAACACTTAAAAAACAGCGACCCCCACTCATATCATTATAAAGCTCTGCAGTACCAAGAGTTGAGCAAAGACACCGGCCCCCTCATCCAACTGGTCCTGAGTCACAGCTCCTCACCCCCATTAACACACACTAACACACTACTAACACACACCAACATTACAAAAACTCAGGACCAGGAGAAACCTGCAAGCCTAATTAGAATCAACCAAATTGAAAAAACAATTAGAGGAAACTACTTGACATATTGGGAAAGCCAAACTAAATTACAGAGTAAAATGCTGTGTTATCTAGCCCTAGACCGACCATACACCATGGCAGACTATCTGATCACAGTGACGGATCCTAAACAGAGAAACACCTTGTCGAAGTACAGACTCAGTGATCATCGCCTGGCTATAGAGACAGGCAGACACAGAAAATCCTGGCTGCCTAAAGAGGAAAGACTGTGCCAGCAGTGCCAGCAGAATATAATAGAGACAGAGAGACATTTCTGACCGAATGCCCCAAATTTAAACACATTCGAACAGAATTCTTTACCAAAATGTGTAAAATAATCCCCCTGTTCAATAGCCTCTCTGCCCCGGAGAAACTACGCCACTTACTGGGGGAACAGAAGGAGAGCTGCACACTAGCAGCACAATACATTTACACCTGCCACCGTATGAGGGACAGTGAGTGACCATGTCATCATGTATAGAACAAGCACACACGCACGCAAACACATGCACACTCCCACACACGCGCACACGCACGTACATGCACTCATGCACTTCCACACATGCACACACACACACCCAATATTGTTTCTTCCCCATTATTGATGTTCCATCTTTTGACTATTCTCTTCATTGTTGATGTTCTATCTTTTATTTATTTTCACTTTTCAGGATACTTTTTAGGTATTTATTTTATGTTCTTGTATTTTGTTCATTACTGATGTTCCATCTTTTTGAACGTCTCATGTATTGATATAGGTATGTCAGAGGTTTTGATATATGTATATTTGAATTCAGAATGAGAGAGAGAGAGAGAGAGACAGAGAGAGAGAGAGAGAGAGAGAGAGAGAAAGAGAGAGAGAGAGAGAGAGAAAGAGAGAGAGAGAGAGAGAGAGAGATGAAACAGAGAGACATGTCCCCCTCATACCTTTAGTCTGTCACTATGAAACAGAGAGACATGTCCCCCTCATACCTTTAGTCTGTCACTATGAAACAGAGAGACATGTCCCCCTCATACCTTTAGTCTGTCACTATGAAACAGAGAGACATGTCCCTCTCATACCTTTAGTCTGTCACTATGAAAAAGAGAGACATGTCCCCCTCATACCTTTAGTCTGGCCCTATGAAATCGAGAGACATGTCCCCCTCATACCTTCAGTCTGTCACTATGAAACAGAGAGACATGTCCCTCTCATACCTTTAGTCTGTCACTATGAAACAGAGAGACATGTCCCCCTCATACCTTTAGTCTGTCCCTATGAAACAGAGAGACATGTCCCTCTCAAACCTTTAGTCTGTCACTATGAAACAGAGAGACATGTCCCCCTCATACCTTTAGTCTGTCACTATGAAACAGAGAGACATGTCCCCCTCATACCTTTAGTCTGTCACTATGAAACAGAGAGACATGTCCCTCTCATACCTTTAGTCTGTCACTATGAAACAGAGAGACATGTCCCTCTCATACCTTTAGTCTGTCACTATAAACAGAGAGACATGTCCCTCTCATACCGTTAGTCTGTCACTATGAAACAGAGAGACATGTCCCTCTCATACCTTTAGTCTGTCACTATGAAACAGAGAGACATGTCCCTCTCATACCTTTAGTCTGTCACTATGAAACAGAGAGACATGTCCCCCTCATACCTTTAGTCTGTCCCTATGAAACAGAGAGACATGTCCCTCTCAAACCTTTAGTCTGTCACTATGAAACAGAGAGACATGTCCCCCTCATACCTTTAGTCTGTCA
>CM030182.1:17839894-17844894 GCA_017639675.1 Aplochiton taeniatus
AATAGGAATATGGACTATATCCTAATTATATTTCATATGAACGTGGCCTATATGCTAATGATTTTTAACGTGAATGTGGCATATAGCTAATGATATTTAACATGAATGTGGCCTATAGCCAAACAATATTTAATATAATACTTAGTTCTGTGTATTTTTTGTTTTCTCCTGGCAGAGAAGGACTGCACTTCGTCTTTAAACATCAGCAGTTCAAAATATTGTTTCCTTTTTGACGTTAGTATTCCAGAATATCTTTTGGTTTGTTGATTGTTTGTTTGACCCTTCCATCTCTAAATGCCCTTGTGGGATATGTTAGATATTCTACTTTCTATTTGTAAACAAATTCCCTCCATCTCCCTCCATACTCTCTGATAGGAATGTAACAATGTCATTTTGCTATCATATTTTCACCATGCAGCTTATTATGGGATTCCACCCCGAGCTGATAGATGAAATAGATTTCTACTCAGAAACATCCCCTAAGTAACCCTCCGAGACCCCCCCCTTCCCCCTGCATCATATTCTCCCTACAAAAGAGAAAAAGAACACAACTACATGTTTTTCTGTCATCCCTGTTTCTCTCTCTCTTTCTCTCCATCTCTCTCTCTCTTTCTCTCCATCTCTCTCTCTCTCTCTCTCTCTCTCTCTCTCTCTCTCTCTCTCTCTCTCTCTCTCTCTCTCTCTCTCTCTCTCTTTCTCTCCATCTCTCTCTCTCTCTCTCTCTCTCTCTCTCTCTCTCTCTCTCTTTCTCTCTCTCTCTCTCCTCTCCTTTGCATCCTCCTCTCGCTCCCTGCTTCCCCTTCATCCTCTTTCTCCCCCCCCCCCCCCTCCTCTCTCCCCCCGGGCCTGCTCTCCTATGCAGCTGCAAGCCCATTAGCTCAGAGTGATAATGAGGTGGGAACTCATGTGGAACCTCCATTTTATGAAGCAGTGCTCTCTGCCAGGGTGGAGCTATTACTTTACAATGTCAAAGAAATACAAGAAAAGCATCATTATCTCTCTCACTAAAGTAAATATGCAAGGCCTCGGAATCCTGGCAGGTGTGGGAAGGCTGTGATTGGGTGTCTGGGATTGATAGGCAGTGTTTGTGTGACACCTGTGTGAGCGTGCGTGCGTGCATGTGTGCGTGTCCTTTGGGTGTGTGTGTGTGTGTGTGTGGGGGGGGGGGGGTTGGAGTGTGTGCACTTGTATCTCTACATCCGTCATACCTTTGTTTCTCTCTTTCACTCTTTTCTCATGTTTTCTTCTCTCTCTCTCTCTCTCTCTCTCTCTCTCTCTCTCGTTCTCTCTCTCTCTCTCCCTCTCAGTCCTGTGACTCTCTTGGTATTCCCCTGGTGAATCAGCTGTGTGGTTAACATGGCAGCAGAGCCTCTGGTCAGTCCGTGTTCCCGCGGCGAGGTCATGCCTCTTAAGCTTGTCACAGTGCATCCCCACCCGTGAAGGGAGAGCTGTCATCCATCGCCGTGGATACATCGCCTGCTCAGGTGTTATTTCACGCTCCCTCCCGGCAACCTGGCCCTCGACAACCAGGCTTTCAGGGCTATTATGGGATGGTAATGGATATGGAAGAGGAATTCAACTTTTTATTAGCCGGACCCATGTTTGACATATTTAATATAAACCTTTCATCAGAAAGCAGCTGGTCTGAGGACTAAAGAAAGATGCAGATAGAACAAGGCGTTCCGTGTTGAAACGTTAGAGGCAGGAGAAAGAGAACATGGGTGATCAGCCAGGAAACCTTGTGGGACAAATGAACTTATGTGAGATGGATCATAACCGAGCACTGTCACCATGGAGACGGGGTCAGGATGGAGGTCATGGTCACCATGGAGACAGAGTCAGGATGGAGGTCATGGTCACCATGGAGGTGTCGGTCAAGGAATTCCCTGTCTCTCCATGCCAACGTCAAAGGTGGCTCTCAAAAAAACTAGCAGCCATCCACCGTCAACACACACACACACACACACACGCACGCACGCACGCACGCACGCACGCACGCACACACACACACACACACACACACACACACACACACACACACACACACACTCATTTCCAATGCTCACTGAATCCGTTTGACTCCACGTTATAGGGTAGGAAGCTAAGATGATGTGTTTGATCTGACATTGGAATGAGTCGGTCTGGTAATTGAGGGCACACAGTGATGGCAGTGCGTTGGCATGGTGGTGGCAGCTCAAGGTTATCAAAGAAGGTGGTGAGCAATCACGTCTTCACTCTACTTTGTTTGGTACAACAATCATTGAAGACAGGCATAATCATTCTGAAGAGCGAGTCAAGAGGCCACTGTTCCATCTCTGAAATATAAAAAATGGATTCACATTAGAATTATTCAACAGCAATACCGCTAATCCCAGTAGTGTGTGTGTGTTATTATGTGTGTGTGTGTGTGTGTGTTTGTGTGTGTTTATTAATGTGTGTGTCTGTGTGTGTTAATGTGTGTGTGTGTGTGTGTGTTTGTGTGTGTTTATTAATGTGTGTGTCTGTGTGTGTTAATGTGTGTGAGTGTGTGTGTGTTTGTGTGTGTTTATTAATGTGTGTGTCTGTGTGTGTTAATGTGTGTGAGTGTGTGTGTGTGTTTGTGTGTGTTTATTAATGTGTGTGTCTGTGTGTGTTAATGTGTGTGAGTGTGTGTGTGTGTTTGTGTGTGTTTATTAATGTGTGTGTCTGTGTGTGTTAATGTGTGTGAGTGTGTGTGTGTGTTTGTGTGTGTTTATTAATGTGTGTGTCTGTGTGTGTTAATGTGTGTGAGTGTGTGTTAATGTGTGTGAGTGTGTGTGTGTGTTTGTGTGTGTTTATTAATGTGTGTGTCTGTGTGTGTTAATGTGTGTGTGTGTGTGTTTGTGTGTGTTTATTAATGTGTGTGTCTGTGTGTGTTAATGTGTGTGTGTGTGTGTTTGTGTGTGTTTATTAATGTGTGTGTCTGTGTGTGTTAATGTGTGTGAGTGTGTGTTCTTTCCCACCGCTATCAAGCCCAGCAACAACAACCCCAGCGGTGTAAGCGGAGACTATTGCCGCGGCGATGAGAGAGCGGTTGCCGTGGCGTCTCCCCCTCATCAGAGCGGGAAGTGAAGTGGTCTTTGTGAGGAGCGTTTGCCTCCCGCTTCACAGCAGAAAAATGGCTCTCAAGTGGCACAGACCTCTCACAAAGGGGTCGCCTGAGTGGAGGGTAGGGACAAAACATCCCTACTGCCCTCCCACACACACACACACACACACATTAACACACACATACACATTAACACACACATACACATTAACACACACGCACATACACATTAACACATTAACACGCCCACACATTAACACACCCACACATTAACGCACCCACACCCACACACACACACCCACATACACACATTAACACGCGCACACACACACACACAAACACATTCACACACACACTCACATTAACACACACACACACACACAAACACACACACATACACACACACACACACACACACACGCACACACACTGACGTGTTGACCTGCTGTGTGTGAAGGCTGATGAGAGTGACCCACTCCCCTCTTGTTAATTGACATTGTTGACGTTGTTTTTCCATTCCACAGAGGTTAGTGGGATCTGTGTGTGCAGAGAGCCCTTCGCCTCGGTAAACAGCACTTTAACCTATCTGGCTCTCTGATTATGAAGGAGCGAGAAGGGAGGAGGAGAGAGAGAGAGAGAGAGAGAGATGGAAAAAGAGAGGAAGAAGGGAGGAGGTGAGAGAGAGAGAGAGAGAGAGAGAGAAAGAAAGATGGAAAAAGAGAGGGAGAAGGGAGGAGGAGAGAGATGGGAGAGCCCGGGGGTGTGTGTGTGTGTGTGTGTGTGTGTGTGTATGCAGAACTTCTTCTCTTTCTATCCCTCCCCCTCCCTCTCTCCATCCCCCTCTCTCTCTATCTATCACTCTATCTCTTTCTCTTCAGCCTGTCCATGCCCCCCCCCCCCCCCAGACTGCAAAGTGGATCCTGTAAAATTACTATCATATTTACAGAGAGTAGGACATTTCCCCAGCAGTCTTAATGGTAACGTGCTGATCTCCGGGACGTAAAACACAGTGAAGGATGGGGCTACCTTTCCTCGTGTTTAGGGTTGTTATGGTTACCGGTCCTAAAAGGACAGGTGGTGTGCTCTGAGCGGTGTTACCTCGTTGATCAAAAAGACATTTGACCCAGCTATGGACCAAGCAGATCTCACACAAACTACTTGACTTTGTTTTCTGTGGGGATCATATTTGACCAAAGACCAAATGGGTTTGCCTAACACTCACATCTCGTTTTCTCAGAGACTGCTTGGTGTTTAATAACCTAAAATTAATATCCTGATTGTGTCTTTAATTTGATTGGCGATTGGCTGGGTCTGAAACAAGGCATAGAGATTAAGAGGGTGATTGTTTGCTTTGGTTTGTGGTGTCCAAGGGGGCGGGGGGTTTCCGTATAGAGTGTTAAGATTAGTCTTTTAATGGTTCTGTTGAGTCAGACCATACTAGATGATAACGATATACGTATGGTATATATAATTTGAATGGTTGATTATACCTTTAGTTGGAAACCAAGTTTTGAAATAGATATTTTTTTAATACATTGCTTTGCCAGCTTTTTAAATAGATTGACAGGCAATAAATTGCTAGTGCGTTTTACATCTTGATATGCATATGAAAATACAAAAATAATTAGAGATATTGCATTTCAAAGGGAGCATCATTTCATATTATAAAAGGCACGGCTGTATTGCCCAAAAATCGTCAACGGTAAATTAAGATTGCACTTTGTGATAATCACAAAGAAATCCAATTTGATTTGAAATTTGGATGTCACTGATTTACCCCATGTCTGTTTATTAAAATTGACGTCGCGTTTCCGTTTCAATTTTGAGACGAGTTCTTTTCCCTGACAAATGATGATGAGGACGATCTTCATACCCTATAATCCACCTCCATTATAAGACTTCCAGGTTCATTATCGCTAGCGTGTGTGTGTGT
>CM030182.1:17854894-17862394 GCA_017639675.1 Aplochiton taeniatus
CCTCTCTCTCTCTCTCTCTCTCTCTCCCTCTCCTTCTCTCTTGCTGCCTGTGCTGGACTTCCAAGCTCTCTTTGTCTCTTTCTCTTTCTGTCTTTTCTTTTGTTCTCTTTGTCTTTCTGTAATTGTCTGTAATTGCCTTTGAGGTCAAAATGAAAAGGACAGTCCTTGGACACAGAAGCTGGATTCCATGCAGCAGTCTCAAGCAGCTACAAAAAGATGACACTGTCTTGAGAGTTCTGGACATAAGCCTGTAGATCAAGCCACAAGTTTTATATATGTATTGCTTCCTACGTAAGAAGGAGAGGGACTTAATATATATAATATGACGTTGTCTCATAGGGGTACTTATACCAAGGTCATAAGTGACATGGCTGACACTCTTTACAAATACCTTATAATAGGGGTACTTATACCAAGGTCATAAGTGACATGGCTGACACTCTTTACAAATACCTTATAATAGGGGTACTTATACCAAGGTTATAAGTTACATGGCTGACACTCTTTACAAATACCTTATAAACATGAGTGACGGCAGGAAATGAAGCTATAACGTAGACCAGATGTGTACTTGTTGTTATTATTATTATTATTATTATTAAATATATGTATGCAGGGTAGCCAACTGAGACTAGGTCTCTTTTCCATGTATTAATGTACATGTACCGTGTATTAGACAGAGTATATCAATTCAAACTAAACAAACATGAAGAAAATGAGATGATAAAAATATAAAATATAATATAAAAAAGAAAGATATAAACATATTGAAGTAAAATACTTGTTTACTTAATTGTAGTACATAAGACTGTCTGTCTGTACATTTAGGTAATTCTACCTAACTGTATTTTTACAAAGCATGATTGTATAGTGATCCAAACATCCTCTTTATGGAAGTAAGGGCGGGCAAGCACTAATTATTCAGAAGTCAGATTCCAGTCTCAAAAGGAAGTTGAATTCAAAATATTGTCCCGTCTCTTTCTTCATCCCTCCTTTAAGTCATCCTCTGTCTAGTAACCCTAACCCTAACCCTCTCCCCCTCCTTCCCTCCCTCTCTCTCTCTCTCTCCCTCTCTCTCTCTCTCTCTCTTTCTCTCCATCTCTCTCTCTCTCCATCTCTCTCTCTCGCTCTCTCTCTCTCTCTCTCCATCTCTCTCTCCCTCTCTCTCTCTCTCTCTCCCTCTCTCCATCTCTTTCTCTCTCTCTCTCTCTCTCTCTCTCTCTCTCTCTCTCTCTCTCTCTCTCTCTCTCTATTTCTCCATCTCTCTCTCTCTTTCTCTCTATCTCTCTCTCTCTTTCTCTCTCTCTCCCTCTCTCCATCTCTCTCTCTCTCTCTCTCTCTCTCTCTCTCTCTCTCTTTCTCTCTCTCTCTCTCTCTCTCCATCTGTCTTTCTCTCTTTCTCTCTCTCTCTCTTTCTCTCTCTCTCCCTCTCTCCATCTCTCTCTCTCTCTCTCTCTCTCTCTCTCTCTCTCTCTCTCTCTCTTTCTCTCTCTCTCTCTCTCTCTCTCTCTCTCTCTCTCTCTTCTCTTTCTCTCTGTCTTGTCCTTTCTCTCTCTCTCTCTCTAGCGTTCTCTCTTGGGGTCTCTATCTTCTTTTAAAAAACCTCCCATAGTGGGGAGGGGTCATGTGACCACTTCAGCACTTTCATCATGAAATATTGATCCCTGGGCTCAGTGCAGGAGAGCTAATCATTTAAGTTGATTGAATTATTGAGGCAGGCGGGGGGCCTTGGTGCTGTGTGTAAGGGATGAAAGTAAAACGGAAGAGACAGTGGACAGATTGGTAAGGACATCCGTACAAAAGACAAGTCCCATCGGGGCCAGAAAAAAAAAAAACTCAGCCCCAATATCAAACACACAAAGTCAAGTGAAAGTTAATGACAAATCCCAGCCTCTTCCTCCTCTGATTACCATAACGTTGCCCTGGCAATGACATCCCATTCCGCGAGGTTACAAACACGTAGACAGTAGTGTTATCCCGACGCACAGAAGGGGGGACATTACAAAGAGGACAGAGACGTTGTTTGACCGAACATTGTTTAAGCACAGCCCTTTTAAAAGCCTTGCTGGGGTTAGTAGATGCATCGAGCCATGTCACTCTCTATTGCATTCTATTCCTCCTTCCCTTTAAAGGAAAGCTATACCAGAATCTATTCCCCCTTCCCTTTAAAGGAAAGCTATACCAGAATCTATTCCCCTTTCCCTTTAAAGGAAAGCTATACCATAATGACACAGTATTGTTGTCCTCTTCAGTTTCCAGTTTTGGTTTGTCACGTGAAACAGATATGACAAGATACTGTGAAATGATTACTTACAGGCATGTGAGTGTAGGACAAAAAGATCTAATGTGTCACTATTATTGTTAGATATATGCATTAAATACCGCCACTCTAAATATAATTATATTTGTTTTTTAACATGTTCTTAACAGATATATACTGTCTATGGTAATTATGATCCAATGCAGCAATGTTAAACACAGTGTCTTTATTTACCATAGTGCTCCTTGTCAAAATGAAGTCTCCTACTACAGTAAATAGTAGAATGTTCCGCTATAATTACAGCTTTAAACCAATTAAAGAACATTGCGGTAAGTCTTCTCTAAACGGGCTGTACTTCCACCGGCTGGTGAGCTATCTCTCATGTCTCAGTCATTAGAGGCTCTGTGCATATCGCTGCCGTCAAATAGCAGCCTCAGGTCTGGCATTAACCAGAGTGGAGCCAGAGATAGGATGTTATCAGAGGGGGATATTACAGCGGAGAAAAGCTGTATTGATTACAGCGGGGAAAAGTAGTATTTATTACAGCGGAGAAAAGTAGTATTTATTACAGCGGAGAAAAGCAGTATTTATTACAGCGGGGAAAAGTAGTATTTATTACAGCGGGGAAAAGTAGTATTTATTACAGCGGAGAAAAGCAGTATTTATTACAGCGGAGAAAAGCAGTATTTATTACAGCGGAGAAAAGCAGTATTTATTACAGCGGGGAAAAGTAGTATTTATTACAGCGGGGAAAAGTTGTATTTATTACAGCGGAGAAAAGCAGTATTTATTACAGCGGGGAAAAGTAGTATTTATTACAGCGGAGAAAAGCAGTATTTATTACAGCGGGGAAAAGTAGTATTTATTACAGCGGGGAAAAGTTGTATTTATTACAGCGGAGAAAAGCAGTATTTATTACAGCGGGGAAAAGTAGTATTTATTACAGCGGGGAAAAGTAGCCTTTATTACAGCGGAGAAAAGCTGTTTTTATTACAGCGGGGAAAAGTAGTATTTATTACAGCGGGGAAAAGTAGTATTTATTACAGCGGGGAAAAGCTGTTTTTATTACAGCGGGGAAAAGTAGTATTTATTACAGTGGGGAAAAGTAGTATTTATTACAGTGGGGAAAAGTAGTATTTATTACAGCGGGGAAAAGCTGTTTTTATTACAGCGGGGAAAAGTAGTATTTATTACAGCGGAGAAAAGCTGTATTTATTACAGCGGAGAAAAGTTGTATTTATTACAGCGGAGAAAAGTAGTATTTATTACAGTGGGGAAAAGTAGTATTTATTACAGCGGAGAAAAGTTGTATTTATTACAGCGGAGAAAAGTAGTATTTATTACAGCGGAGAAAAGTTGTATTTATTACAGCGGAGAAAAGTAGTATTTATTACAGTGGGGAAAAGTAGCATTTATTACAGCGGAGAAAAGTAGTATTTATTACAGCGGGGAAAAGTAGTATTTATTACAGCGGAGAAAAGTAGTATTTATTACAGCGGGGAAAAGTAGTATTTATTACAGCGGAGAAAAGTAGTATTTATTACAGCGGGGAAAAGCTGTTTTTATTACAGCGGGGAAAAGTAGTATTTATTACAGCGGAGAAAAGTAGTATTTATTACAGCGGAGAAAAGTAGTATTTATTACAGCGGAGAAAAGTAGTATTTATTACAGCGGGGAAAAGTAGTATTTATTACAGCGGGGAAAAGTAGTATTTATTACAGTGGTAATGGAAGTAGTATTTATTACAGTGGGGAAAAGTAGTATTTATTACAGTGGTAATAGAAGTAGTATTTATTACAGTGGTAATGGAAGTAGTATTTATTACAGTGGTAATGGAAGTAGTATTTATTACAGAGGTAATGTAAGTAGTATTTATTACAGAGGTAATGGAAGTAGTATTTATTACAGTGGTAATGGAAGTAGTAGTTATTGCAGAGGTAATGGAAGTAGTATTTATTACAGTGGTAATGGAAGTAGTATTTATTACAGTGGTAATGGAAGTAGTATTTATTACAGTGGTAATGTAAGTAGTATTTATTACAGTGGTAATGTAAGTAGTATTTATTACAGAGGTAATGGAAGTAGTATTTATTACAGAGGTAATGGAAGTAGTATTTATTACAGAGGTAATGGAAGTAGTATTTATTACAGAGGTAATGGAAGTAGTATTTATTACAGAGGTAATGGAAGTAGTATTTATTACAGTGGTAATGGAAGTAGTATTTATTACAGAGGTAATGGAAGTAGTATTTATTACAGAGGTAATGGAAGTAGTATTTATTACAGAGGTAATGGAAGTAGTAGTTATTACAGTGGTAATGGAAGTAGTAGTTATTACAGAGGTAATGGAAGTAGTAGTTATTACAGTGGTAATGGAAGTAGTAGTTATTACAGAGGTAATGGAAGTAGTATTTATTACAGAGGTAATGGAAGTAGTATTTATTACAGAGGTAATGGAAGTAGTATTTATTTCCCCACGGAAACGCCGCTGGACTGAACTGGGCTGGATGGGGAAGTGTAACTGGGCTAATCTGGACCAGTATGTTATGTTCTATAAACATAAATGAAAAATAAACTTGATACAGAAATAAACGGTTGAGTTGTTTATGAAAACGGGACGTGATTGTTTTGTTAGCCCAAATGTGTTAAAATGTATTCTCTTGCATTGCTGTAATTTAATATAGTTTATATATTAAGTCTTAGTCAGAGTAAGTATGTCATGCAATACATGGGAAATATTATCTCCGAGATGATCAGCGTAGCCACATAATAGGTATTTTTGTAAAACGATTCTATATTAATATATTAGATATTGATAATTACTTTGAGATGTAGTCTTACATCCTTCTTTCTGCAGTATGTCATCACTGCAGCACTTTGACTGTGAGTGCGTTAGCATGCTGTGGTTAAATTGGCTTCCAGATGGTGCAGCGAGGAGCAGTCAGCTAGGTGATGAATGGTGTGTAACTGGTTGGAACTCAGCTAGCGTAGCATTTTCTTCTTCTTCTTCTTCTTCTTCTTCTTCTTCTTCTTCTTCTTCTTCTTCTTCTTCTTCTTCTTCCTCCTCTTCTTCTTCTTCTTCTTCTTCTTCTTCTTCTTCTCCTTCACATACACATGTATGGCTCCTGGTGTGGGGTTATCTCTAATTGCCTCTGAGCTCTCACTCACTCTCTGTTTTTCTTAGCAGTGGTTTTCTGACTTTGAGGTATTTTGTGACACAATTCAGACTTTAACCCTACAGTAGAACAGTAGAAAAGGACAACAGTAGAAAAGGAAAAACAAAGATATTGCTATCGTTTTTTTAGTAGTAGTACTCTATAACAGAATAGAGCTTGCTTTTTATTAAATTTTTTTACCATGTATTGTAAAGTAGATCTCTGAGACTTTTCCTTAGAATTGTAAAAATTAGAAGTGACAATTACATTGTCCCTAGTGGCCTTTTTTTCTCCTTTTTTTGTTCCCCAACAATTCCCCTTCCCCAGGCAACCCCAACCCAAACCATGACCTGAACTCATCAAGCTGTTGTACTTAGGTCAAACTAGAACAGTCATCCTTCCAAACCTGTGCAACCAAGCTTTCTGTCTGCTCTGCTCAACCTATTTCTACGTGTTGCTCTATTCAAAACACTGCACGTCCATGTTGCTGTGTTGTCGTAGTTCTAAAGTTTACTTCTCGCCTTTGGCACTTCTAGGTTCCCCTGTTGTCTTTGCTGACTCTGCTGCTCTGTTCTCTGAAAAGCACAACATACAGTTTTCAGAGGAAGGCCAAGAACGCAGCAAATACAGTAGCAGAGTCAGAATAAAAATGAATCTATGGTGTAACACAAACCAGACAAAACCTATTACATCAATGTGTTATTGTTGACCGACAGAAAGACAATTATATATTTAGGATGATTGTGTGTGTTCTTTTCTTTTTTTGTCTTTTATCTGCATGAGGAAAGCCTACATCCTCTCGTATACCGAGGGACAGTCACATTAGGCCAGTAGAATAACCTGAGAGCAATCCCAAGGTGTTGGTTTATTTCTAGCTGCAACCACACCTCTCACCTCTCACCTCTCTTCCCCATGTTCAGCTCATCTCCCAGGCTTACCGCTAACAGACACCTTAAATTGAGAGAGAGAGAGAGAGAGAGAGAGAGAAAGAGAAAGAGAAAGAGAGAGAGAGAGAGAGAGAGAGAGAGAGAGAGAGAGAGAGAGAGAGAGAGAGAGAGAGAGAAAGAGGAAAGTAAATAAAGAAAGAGCCTGAGAGAGAGAGTGAGAGAGAGAGAGAGAGAGATGTGGGTGGTAGTCAATAAGTCACTGTACGTCTGTCTGCTCTGACAGCCACTAACCTCTATGTGATTTACCGTAGCAGACCTCTGGGAGCACCCATGGCTGTGTGAGGAAGGCTCTACATTTAAGTCTGTTTGAACCGGAGGTTAAACAACAGAATAATCACATTCTTTCAAAAGCGACAGTCATTTTATAACCAGGCATGTCTGGGAAGTGGATTTCTTTCTGTGCCCCTCCATTGTAAATAGTGAGCTCTGTGGAGCTTAGACGCGGCCATGCGTGAACGTGGGTGTTGTAGTTTTTGTGAGGGTGAGGAGGCAACCAGTGTTTGACACGATCAATACACGCAGAGTCCTCCCAGGTTATTGCACGGTGTTAACATGTCAAAGCTGTCTTTTCCCTCTCGGATATATCCGCCTTCTCTAAACAGTTATAATGAAGCTGTTATAGAGAGGAGGGGAAGGGATTTGATATCCATCCATATTTATATCTGAATAACCCCGTGTTAATGTATTAATCTAGTGTTAATGTGTTAATCTAGTGTTAATGTGTTAATCTAGTGTTAATGTATTAATCTAGTGTTAATGTGTTAATCCAGTGTTAATGTGTTCATCCAGGGTTATGGTGTTAATCTAGTGTTAATGTGTTAATCTAGTGTTAATGTATTAATCTAGTGTCAATGTGTTAATCCAGTGTCAATGTGTTAATCTAGTGTTAATGTGTTAATCTAGTGTTAATGTGTTAATCCAGTGTGAATGTGTTAATCTAGTGTTAATGTGTTAATCTAGTGTTAATATGTTAATCCAGTGTTAATGTGTTAATCCAGTGTTAATGTATTCATCTAATATTAATGTGTTAATCTAGTGTTAATGTATTAATCTAGTGTTAATGTATTCATCTAGTGTTAATGTGTTAATCTAGTGTTAATGTATTAATCTAGTGTTGATGTGTTAATCCAGTGTTAAT
>CM030182.1:17869894-17889894 GCA_017639675.1 Aplochiton taeniatus
CTACCCTGCTGCTTGTGAGGTGATTGGCTGGGGGATAAGGAAGTACTTTGAACCTACCCTGCTGCTTGTAAGGTGATTGGCTGGGGGATAAGGAAGTACTTTGTCACACCTCGTATCTCATTGGTGCGTGAATGTATGAGCTACAAGAAATGCAAGGGCATTCTTATTAGTTTGCCTCCTCTGTGTCCATTTCGTGTGAAATGAAAACTAAATTCGGCTAAACTTCTGTTTTAACGAAGTGAAACAGGACAGCCTGTGCTAACTCTCGGAGCCGGAGAGACTCTCTTTTTCAAGAACAACAACAACAGCCATCTCCCAGAGCAACAACAGCAGCGTCAGCAGCTCCCTCGCTCTTCCTCCGAGGGGAGATATCGATGTACACCAATCGGACCGCAGTCCAGTCAATTAACAGGCTTTAGCTCATCAAGTGCCTTCTTAATTACCCCCTCCACACACTAAACGACCCAGCAGAATGAATCATCTGTGTTGGCCGGGCAGGAGGTTCTCTACGGTCTACAAGGACTTGACTTCTTCCTTTGTAAAAGGGGGTCAATGAATGATTTAATTCCCTCCCTGCTCAGCCCATATTGCAGCCAGTGACTTTGAAGTGTGCGCGGGGGCTTTCTGAAACAAGGCCATGCCTCCATCGACTTTCTTAACACTCATCACAAGCTTCAATTTAAGGGGTCGAAAATTAGCACTTTTTAGACACGCACATTCTTAACATAATTATTATTATTATTATTATTCATTATTTAGAGGGTTGGCAGTGAAGTTGCTTTTAAAATTGCCCGTTTTAAGGTTTTAATTATATTCTGCATGTTTAGATAGATACATTTAAATGATCTATCAATCTATTATATATATTCTATAAATATATATAAATATATATATGTACAGTATATATATATATATATATATTTATATTCTGCATGTTTAGATAGATACATTTAAATGATCTATAAATCTATTATATATATTCTATAAATATATATAAATATATATATGTACAGTATATATATATATATATATATATATATATATATATATTTATATTTATGGACACTACTGCTAGTGTAGCTAATATCCTTATTTTCAAAAACTTTTTTTTCAAATAAAATAACATTGTTGTTAATTACATTAATAACATAATTACATTAATAACATTGTTGTTAATGTGATAAATGACTATTATATCTGGAAACGGACGATTTTTTTATGCAATGTCTACATGGGCGTACAGAGGCCCATTTTCAGAAACCATCCATCCTGTGTTCCAATGGCACATTTTGTTAGCTAATCCAAGTTTATCATGTTGAAAGGTTAATTGTTCATTAGAAAACTCTTGTGCAATTCTGTTAGCACAGCTTAAAACTGTTGTGCTGATTAAAGAAGCAATGAAATGTGCCTTCCTTAGGCTAGTTGAGTATCTGGAGCATCAGCATTCGTGGGTTTGATTATAGTCTCAAAATGGTCAGGAGACTGGTCATTCTCCTGAAACTCGTAAGTCTATTCTTGTTCTGAGAAATGAAGGCTATTCCATGCGGGAAATTGCCAAGACACTGAAGATCTCATACGGTGTGTACTACTTCCTTCATAGAACAGTGCAAACTGGCTTTAACCAGAATAGAAGGAGAAGTGGGAGTCCCTGGTGCACAATTTAGCAAGAGGACAAGTACATCAGAGTCTCTAGTTGAGAAACAGATGCCTCACAGGTCCTCAACTGGCAGCTTCATTAAATGGTGTCCACAAAACACCAGTCTCAACGTCAACAGTGAAGAGGTGATTCCCAAGCCTCTGGAGGTTTGACTGTGGGACGATGAGTTGGCCGGCAGTAGATGATCTCAGAGACCTCGTTGGTTGGTATGAGATGAGTAGATCAGTGAGGCAGGTGGGGGCAGGTTATGAAGGGCTTTGAAGGGGTCGCTCTTCAACCATTACTCAATCTTCAACCATGTATGGTGTTGACGGGGTGAAAGGGATTCTAGATGAAGATGTTCCTACCCCCGGGCCTGGACCACGAACGCAGCGACCCGGGTTCGACTCCGGCCCGGACCATACGCTTCATGTCCTCCCCTCTCTCTCCTCCACCCTTCCTGTCCACTCACGGTCCTGGCAATAAAAAGCATTTCTAAAAAAATGCCTCCAAAAAAATAAATCAAAAAAGGCTCCCTAACCCTCATGCAGAGCTGGTCCTCACCTCCTTGGGAATGATTTCTGCTAAGAGGCCCTCTTACCTGACCTGAGCCATGTCAAACCATTTCCCTGTGGCACACAGGTCCACCTGACACCCCGGTGCTCCTTCTACACCCCCCCCCCCCCCCCCCTCCCCCCCCCCCCCCCCCCCCCCCCCCCCCCCCCCCCCCCCCTCCCCCCCCCCCCCCCCCCCCCCCCCCCCCCCCCCCCCCCCCCCCCCCCCCCCCCCCCCCCCCCATCTGCTCCATCTGTCACTCTAAGAATAAGTAGACCGATACAGCACAGAATTAGATTTAAACAAACGGGTATTTATTGAATAGAATATTTTCAAATTTTGAATTCAAAAGTCAATGTCAATCCATTGCTTTCCAGCTTGCATACTACTGTGGTCCAACTGTTGTGTCACACACACACACACACACACACACACACACACACACACACACACACACACACACACACACACACACACACACACACACACACACACACACACAAACACACACACACAGAGAAAACCACTTTTTTCATGTCGCGTGCAGCGCACGCACCCCCTACACTCAACAACAACAAAAACTAAACTAGCCAGGCTTGCAGCGTCCTTTTTTCGGCGTTACGGTAGCTAGTCTACTTCTTTGTACTTTCCATTCAATGATGAGTTGCTTATTCAGTTTTTCCCACCGATTGCATGCTCGTAGACTCTCGACACGGGTTTTGATTGCGCACCACTACTGCGCACCCTGGGGACTCCTTCGCTCTGTCATTGGCAAGATAATATAGTGCGTAATTCTTTTGGAAAATCGGTAACCTTTTTATCTCGTTTCCTTACATAATAATCATTAAGTAATTGAAAAATGTATGAGGTTACCTAGACTAATCGTGATTCAAAAAGTGGTTGTTGGTTATGTATTAGCGACCAACCACATATGTATGACTTTACTGTTTTCATGGGAGCTCAGACCCCTCCTTATGGGAGCTCAGCAAACACTGGCTTCCACGTAAATTGAACCCTGGTTCCGCTTCATCCTCCCACATTGACACCCGCTTTGACACGAAGGGGAGGCGGAACCCTTGCGTAATTTTCCCGGGCCCTACGCAACTTGCCTAGCGAGCTCTGCGCTCACTTCGTCTTTAAAAAGTGACTGATCGTTGATAGTTTCAAAGTTCTAATGGGAAAAACTTTCCAATGCCGCAACAGCACCGTTGAAGTAGTGTTAATAATGAAAAGTGACTAGCCTGCAAACGACCGGTTGTCGTGGTAACCATTAAGCTACGTGAAGCAGAACGTTCCCGGAACAGAAGTGTTTAAGTAAAGAATCATTCTTGCCTGTTGACAGGTCTTTTTTCTACTTCCTTGGAGCCATCTGTCATTCACTATTAGTGCATGTTATTTATAAGAATCTCTTAATTGATCATCTGTGCTCGAACAATTTAATGTAGCTGCCTTGCTGCAAAAAAGAAAGCCTATTTGACTCCGGGGAAAGTTTTCCAAGGGGAAATAGTGTTGTCCACTAAATGTCGCTGTTGTACTTAGAAATACAACTCCCAGTTGAGCGCCAGATGAGCTACCGGACTTGGTTAGTTACATTTGTATCCAATGTGGTTTCAATGGTTTCTTTGGTGATAACCCAGTTGAAACGTGTCGCAATAAAAACATCCCATAATACTAAAATACACGGGGTTACGTCATCACTGTATAAAGGGCCAGCCAGAGCAGATTGGCTTACACACTTAATTTCATCTTTGTATTGCATCATGTCCAGCTTCTTATTTTAAACTTTAAGTCTCAAATATCTCCCTCTTATTTCAACAAACCTGTTTTGCATATATACCCAGCTTATTATATCTAATCTGTTTTGCATGTACCCATATTTTATAACAAACCTGTATTTCATCTACCCAGCTTTTTATAACAAACCTGATTTGCATGTACCCAGCCTATTAAAATAAACCTGTTTTGGATATACCCTCCTTATTATAACAATGTGTGTGTGTGTGTGTGTGTGTGTGTGTGTGTGTGTGTGTGTGTGTGTCCTGTCTTTGGTGTCACAGCACCCCCCTGGCTCTCCTCCCTCCCTCCCTCCCTCCTTCCCTCCCTCCTGTCTTTCTTATATACCTCCTGCCCTCTTTGTCTCTTCCCATCCTCCCTCCCTTCATCCATCTCTCCCTCACCACCTCCCTCTCTCTCCCTTTTCCCCTCCCTCCCTCTCTCCTTTTCTCCCTCCTTCCATCTTAGTGTGGGCCTGCAGCCAGACTCCCAGAATAGAGTCTTAATCTGTGTAGTGCTCAATGAGGCGACATCATTCTGGTGACTTTACACATAGACTGGCCTAATCTCTCTGCTCTCAGGAGGTGCTGGCTTTGAGTAACTCTGCTCTACCTCTCCTGTTTCTTCCATGTAGCTATTCATCATTCTAGTTTCCATTTATTTATTTTTTTATTTTTTTTCACCAACGCTATGTTTTTTGGTGAGTGAAGCACACTACTTATGTTGGATCGAAATATCGTATCATGCTTCAAAATAGCTTAGAACTAACCATTTGACTCCCTCCGAAATGAATTCTGTTCTCCAGATTACTGTAGGGTTCTGGACATTTTCCTTGTGTGCCATTTCACAATAACTGCTGGGTAACTCGTGGAAACCACACGCACACGCACACAAACACACAAACGCACAGACACACACACACACACACACACACACACACACACACACACATTATTCAAACACACACACAGGCACACACACACACACAAACACACACACATTATTCAAACACACACACAGGCACACACACACACACACACACACACACACACACACACACACACACACACACACACACACTCTATTCATTAGTATGAATGTCTCTGTATTGTGATGACCAAGCAAGAAGAACATTATGTCTCTCTGGCTCTATTTCCATCCCTTTGTAGATTGCAAGTTTATGGAGAATTATAAAGATATTTTATAATTATCAAACACACACTATCACACACACACACTCTAACACACACACACACTCCCACTATCACACAGGCTGCATTGAGCAGAATCTCTTTTGAATGGAACTCGGGACTCTTAGCAGGGGGTATGGACTGAAGACAGGAAACATTTCTGTCTCCAGAATAACACCCGGAGTGTTTGGGTCTGTGTCCATGTTTCTAACACGGGTATGGAGGTGTCAGACAGTGTGGGGAAAGAGAAAGGAAAGTAGAGCTGTTTCTCTGTGCTGCTTCACATGCTGTCCAGGAGGAAAGGGGGGACATGCTGCATCACACACACACACACACACACACACACACACACACACACACACACACACAGAGACACACATGGAGACACACACACATACACACACACATACAGAGACACACATGGAGACACACACACAGAGACACACACGCTGACACACACACAAACACACACACATACAGAAAGACACACAAACACACACACACACACACACAGACACACACACACACACACACACTATTACAAACCCATACACAGAAACAGAGACACACTCACACTCACATACCCAGACACAATCACACACACAAACATTTAGTGCTAGTGATCAGACACCCATATCTATTGAACTTATTTCTTATATCTGCTGACAGAGTTTCAACCTCTTATACTAAACTGAAGTTCAGAAGGAATTGAACATGAAAACCAGAACTTTGTCGGTTATTAAATTATAAATTATACTTTAATGCAGTTTCTCTTCCATATCTGTTCGTCCGGGCCACGAAAACTTGAAAGCATGTTTCTGTATACAGGTATATCTTTTTTTTTGCTTGTATGTTTATACTGCAGTGGCTTATTTGCTTTAAATATGAGAAATATTAATAACACCCAATATCTAGCGATACTGAAAGGTCCTCTCAGTCTGAAAGCCGACACACATAACACCCTGGCAACAAAGTATTTTGGGATGGAGCAAGAATCCCAGCCCAAAGCCCAGCTAAGAACATGCTTTCTCTTTTTTTTTCTTGTAGGAGCCAAAGTTTCCAGGGCCAAACTTCTTTTACTGGGTCTTACATCGACCGCTTCTTTGAAGTTCGAGACTGAATCAGGCTTTTGGGAACTTTTTTTTAGTATATATGTATTAAAAAAAATAGACGTTTTACTGACCATATCTTATTGACAGTGAGAGTTGACGGACTCCATGGCTTCTTTGGGTTCTCAGCAGACCATTAATGGAGAGAATACACAGGAGCACATGAATACTTCATGTCTAGTTATCTAAGAGCAGAATGAAAACAACAACAATGGTGAGGCACATATAAGCTAATTGGTGTGTGTGTGTGTGTGTGTGTGTGTGTGTGTGTGTGTGTGTGTGTGTGTGTGTGGCGGGGGGCGGGGGCGGATGGGTGGTCAAACTGGGTTCACGACTGACGACAGGCAGAAACTGTCGACTCACCGTCCCCCTGCTGTTGCTGCTGCTTTGCCTCTTCAAAATGGATGCTCGTTGTGCAGCTAACTGACCCGACACATTGATATTCAAGAGGCAGCGAACCACTTATTAGGCTCCGCCGGTTAGCGTTGGCAGGGGTTAGCACACATCAGGCGGCGGAGTGATTACAGCCAGCCGTTCTCGGGTTAAATAAACAGACTGGTGTGTATAGTGGTTTGGCAATGGTGCTGTTGGCTTCATTTTATTGCAATACTGGTGGGAAACACACTCACATACATACAGGCATACACACGCACGCAGACGCACTCACACACACACACACTCACACACAGACAGACAAACACACACACACGCATACACAGACACACCCCTACTCACACACACACACACACACACACACACACACACAGACACACCCCTGCACAAACACACACACACACACACACACAGACACATCCCTACACACACACACACACACACACACACACACATACATACACACACACTGCTCACTCCAATATTCAGTTTTTCCTTTCTCTCGTTCAAGCAAAATCTTAATTATGCAAATGGCCTAGTTGAGAAGGAGTGTGGTAATTGCTCCGTGAGCGCTGCGTTTGTTTGGGGGAAACGCCTCGACAAGACAACTTATTAAACTGCTCACTCCATCACGGGGTATCTGAGGCCTTTTCTCTGTCAGAGTAACAGCAACTAGTCCGTTTATTTGGATCGCATGGCTGTGGTCACATGACTCAATTCCTGTTCTAATTTCATTAACGCTCAAATAATTGTTTGTGTATACCTGTTTTTTTAGTTTAGTTATTTACTCACGCCAGTTTATATATTTTGAGGAGATTTTAGCATTTCTAAGTTTAATATTGATGTGTAAACTCCTTTAGCTTTTTTAATTTTTTGTATTGCATTTCATTTACATCATCTTTTCTCGTTAGCTAATTTACATATCTGAGTGGATTAATCTGCATATCTAAATGACTTTCCAGGTCCAATCTTCCTGTTATGTCTTTTGATATAATTAAAACACAGTGTCCTAGTAGGCTGTTACAGAAGCTTTTACCCCCAAGGAGAGAATGCTGTTAAACTATCCTAATTATTCAATGATTTTCATCATTTCATACTTATGAAATGATATTAATAGCCCGCATAGGGAAGAGTTACTGTCAAAATGTTATAGATTATCCCCTAAAGGGCCTAGGGGTGAATGATCCTTTTACAGGTGGACTAAGGAAATGGTCGTCACTGAGAGATGAGTCTCTCTTTACGAGAATGTCAAACTCACTCCTCCATCTTCAACATCCATCACGTGAAGACAATTCAGTTTGGCATGGTTTGATCTGCGGTTTATTTGAAAGCTCCCTGCCGTAACATATCGGGGCCAACACTCAGGTGGCAGGGAACACACACACACACACACACACACACACACACTCACGCACACACACACACACACACACTTCAATCTGCCGTTAGAAGAGATTAGCAGACCCAAGGAGGCAGCTGGGGTTGAGATGGAAGTCATTTCCATTCCTTCACCCAACGAGCACAAAACCTAACCGAGATTCCAGGGCATTTAAATAACAACACACACACACACACACACACACACACTCACACACGCACACACACACACACACACACACACACACACACACACACACACACACTCACACACGCACACACTCACACACGCACACACACACACACACACAAACCCCTCTCTCACACACACACTCACACCCCTCCCCATTCATTTGAAACGGGTATGTCTTTGTGAGTGGTGTGTGTCAGCATGGCACAGTATGAGCCTTACGACAGCACTGCAAAGTCTTGAGAGTAAGCTGCCTGAGCTTTGACTGAACAGAAACATGTAATACCTTATGTTGCCATGTTCTCTGAGTGAGACGTGGGTTCTACACAAACGCATCTGCAAGGAGAGGGGGACAGTTTCCAGAAAGATCCATGGCTGAGCCTCATCTAGGACGGGGAGGTAATCCCCCCCCCCCCCCCCCCCCCCCCCCCCCCCCCCCCCCCCCCCCCCCCCGCCATTAAATTGTCTGAAGAGCTTTAATCTGATCATCATACTTTTCGGTAGTAATTAACGATTTCAAGATAAATCCCTAATATAACATGTTAGTGTGTGTGGAAGTGTGGAAGTGTACCAGATGCTCCCACATAGGTGTGTGTGTTATTTATGAATGTGTCTTCCTCTGTCTCTCTCCATTTAGTTATTTGGTTTAAATAACCTCCTTTGATCTTGGAGGCTCAATCCTGAAAGACAAAGAAGGAAACAAACGAGAGGAAGATGAGGAGGAGGAGGGGGGTGGGGGGGGTGGGGGGGGTAAACAGAAGAAAAGAGACGGAGGAACAATAACAAATAAAGGAAAAGAAAAGAAGGATGAAGAAGATGAAAGGAAAGATTGATATTAGGAAAAAAGGTGTGAGCTGGAGACAGAGAAGAAGATGAAGAAGATGAAGAAGGAAGGAAAGAAGGAAGGAAGGAAGGAAGGAAGGAAGGAAGGAAGGAAGGAAGGAAGGAAGGAAGGAAGGAAGGAAGGAAGGAAGGAAGGAAGGAAGGAAGGAAGGAAGGGGAGAGTAATGAGTGCATAGTTGTGTGTATGGTGCCAGGACCCAGTAAGCAGTGATAACCCAGGGAGACACATTCTCCCTCTGTACAACACTGTGATCTAACGCTCATAAACGGCTTCCTGGTTAGCCGTTCCCACCAGAGAGAGTGTGTGTGTGTGTGTGTGTGTGTGTGTGTGTGTGTGTGTGTGTGTGTGTGTGTGTGTGTGTGTGTTAGCGTTAGCCGAGAGACTCCCATAAGACTTACTGGGCTTTCGATCTAGCCAACAAATAAACTCATCTCCGTTCCTGGGTGGGTAGTTGTGTGCAAGTGTGTGTGTGTGTGTGTGTGTGTGTGTCTGTCTGGCAGGCAAACAAGTAACAACATTGTCGCTGCTGTGTTCAAAACAGGAGAGAGAGAGAACAGTAGGGGGAATTGGTGTCCTCTCATGATACCGTGTGTGTGTGTGTGTGTGGGGGGGGTGCGTGCCTGCGTGCCTGCCTGCATGCGTGTGTGTGGGTGCGTGGGTGCGTATGTGTGTGTGTGTGTGTGTGTGTGTGTAAATAGTCTCTCTCCTCTCTTCTTCCTCAGTTTCCCCTTTTTGCCTTTTCATCCTCTCTTCCTCTCTTTTAATTATTCTACTCATCTCTGCTCTCACTGATTAACAACAGAACTGGAGAAAGGCCGATGGAGTCTCTGTGTGTGTTCTACATGTATGTTAACCTGATGGAGTCTCTGTGTGTGTTCTACATGTATGTTAACCCGATGGAGTCTCTGTGCGTGTTCTACATGTATGTGAACCTGATGGAGTCTCTCTGTGTGTTCTACATGTATGTTAACCTGATGGAGTCTCTGTGTGTTCTACATGTATGTTAACCTGATGGAGTCTCTGTGTGTTCTACATGTATGTTAACCTGATGGAGTCTCTGTGTGTGTTCTACATGTATGTTAACCTGATGGAGTCTCTCTGTGTGTTCTACATGTATGTTAACCTGATGGAGTCTCTGTGTGTGTTCTACATGTATGTTAACCTGATGGAGTCTCTGTGTGTGTTCTACATGTATGTTAACCTGATGGAGTCTCTGTGTGTGTTCTACATGTATGTTAACCTGATGGAGTCTCTGTGTGTGTTCTACATGTATGTTAACCTGATGGAGTCTCTGTGTGTTGAACCTGATGGGGTTTCTCTCTGTGCTACATGCTTTCTACATGCATTTTTAGCTGATGAAGGAACATGACTCATCTAATGGTGTTACAACATCAACTCATGATATTATTATATGATTATGCATGTGCTGTATGTGCATGTGTACCAGCGTGTATATTTGTATGTGGGTATGCGTGTGTGCGCCCCTGTGTGTGTATATTTCTATGGTGACTGAGGACAACCTAGCTCAGTCTATGTGTCTGTGTTTCTCTGTGTGTGTGTGTGTGTGTGTGTGTGTGTGTGTGTGTGTGGTGTGTGTGATTGTGTGTGTGTGTGTGTGTGTGTGTGTTGCTCGAGACCCTAGCCCACAGGGCTATTCATTAGATTGACCTTGTGACCTGAAGACACAGACAAACGGCCCTCTGGGAAATACTGAATGATAGAGGCTGATTGAACACATTAAACTACATCTCTCCTCCTTCCTCTCCCCTCTTCATCCCTTGGTTGGTCTGGATCTCAATGACGGGGGACTATGAATCAGTCAGGCTGGACATAGGGAACACACACACACACACACACAAACACGCACACTCACACAAACACACACACTCACTCACACATACACACACACACACACACACACACACACACACACACACACACACACACACATTCACAAGCACCCTGGAGCATCTGTGTGGAGCAGAACAGAGTGTCATGCTTGTGGATTGGATGAAAAAAGGAGTTGTCACGATATCTGGAGTTATGACTTCTGACTGACTCCCTCAGCTGAAAAGAAGGTTTTCATTCAGACACATCAGTCACTTAGTCTATCAGTCAACCAGTCAATCAGCCAGCCTACTAGTCAGTCAGCCAGCCAGCCAGCCAGCCAGTCTGCCAGTCAGCCAGTCAGCCAGCCAGCCAGCCAGTCAGTCAGTCAGTCAGTCAGTCAGCCAGCCAGTAGGCCAGCCAGCCAGCCAGCCAGCCAGTCAGTCTCATGCACTTTACAGTCACTCTTCTTTATACCTAACCCTCTCCTCTTGTCACATCATAATAGTAATCCAGAGAAGGAGAACTCTTTCATGGCAGGTGTTGTGAGATAACTGGAAGCTCTTTACCTCCTTTGTTTACCTCTGGTCCTAATCTCAGGTGAGAGCACAGGCTAGAGATTACCAAACGCATTTGTTAATCTGCAGGAAACCAGCTGAACTAATACATGACCACTTTGTCCTTTTGTGTAACTATGGTGAGAGCTGTAGTCGTCCCTCTGTGTGTGTGTGTGTGTGTGTGTGTGTGTGTGTGTGTGTATGTGTGTTAGGAGGTTCAGCCGCTGACTGTTGGACCAGGCCTTGGAGCCTGCTGTTCGTTATTAAAGGAGCAATTCGCTGCATTTCACCATTAGCGCGAGGTGAGTGCTTAGCCCCGGAGCAGCGCTTGTGTGTGTGTGTGTGTGTGTGTGTGTGTGTGTGTGTGTGTGCGTGTGTGTCTGTGTGTGTGTGTTTGTGTGTATTGACTTGGTCTCCTCTATCTTCCAGTGCAGTAGAGGAGTAGTTAGTCCAGACTCCTAATCCATGACCATTAGGACCTGCGGTGTATCGACTGGGTCTGCATTATAAACTGAGCTTGTGTTTTACATCAATCAGCGCAAAGATATAAAAATGAGCTAGGCATCTAACACCCGGAGGGCCGTGTGTGTGTGTGTGTGTGTGTGTTTGTGTGTGTGTGTGTGTGTGTGTGTGTGTGTGTGTGTTCATGTTAACACCCTAAGGGTGATCTTTAGTCTCCATCTGTATAATAATGTGCAAACAGAGACCTATGACCACATGGTTGGGCTGTGTTAATCAGTATATAGGCCCTTCAGACTAACCAAGAAAGCTCAAGCATTGTATTTTAAACACAATATGTATGTAAACCTATACATTTATGTATTTCTTCATTCATTCGTAACCACTCCATCTAGGTATTATTTTAGTAATGGTTGTATTTATTCACTCATTTAGTCCATATCAACCTCTCAAGTCAATGTTGCCTGGAGCTCTGGAGGGTTCTCTCTCCCTCCCTCCCTCCCTCCTTCCCTCCCTCCCTCCCTCTACCTCTCTTCCTCCCTCTGGCTCTCTCTTTTTCTCTTTCTTTGTCTCCTCTCCCTGTACACCTCTCTCATCTCTTCCATATCTCCTTCCATATCGTTCTGCACGTCCTTCTCTTTATGACTCATCCTTTTGATATGTTTCTCTTGCTTTATGACATCTTTTTTTAAGGAAAGAGATACAATTAGAACATACCATGTCAAACACACACACACACACACACAAACAGAAAACACACACACACACACACACAAACCTAAAACACAAAAACACACACAGACACACACACACACACACACACGCACGCACGCACACACCATCCCTTCCATGCAGAGCAACACAAATGTACTCATCTACAAAGCAATTACCTCCACCTTCCATCCCGAACAGCCCCTAATCAACCACCTGCCTTCAGCTAGAGAGGAGATCAAACCCAGAGCCAGTGAACATTTATCTACCTGCAAACAAAACAGTGTGAGGAAGTTTTAGATTCTTGAACTAGGTAACATTTATCTACCTGCAAACAAAATAATTTGAGGAATGTTTAGATTCGTGAACTGGGTAACATTTATCTACCTGCAAACAAAACTGTTTGAGGAAGTTTTAGATTCATGAACTAGGTAACATTTATCTACCTGCAAACAAAACAGTGTGAGGAAGTTTTAGATTCTTGAACTGGCTAACATTTATCTACCTGCAAACAAAACAGTGTGAGGAAGTTTTAGATTTATGAACTGGGTAACATTTATCTACCTGCAAACAAAACAATCTGAGGAAGTTTTAGATTCATGAACTGGGTAATTCAGATTAATTAACCCACTTTTCCTCAAAGTACTACCAATACCAAGTCCAGTCTGCATGTTGGAATTTCATAAACACAGACACTCATCCGGCTGTGAATCTCACCAGCAGTTTTTTTGTTTGTTTGTTTTGTTCGTTTTTTGTAACATTAACAATTGACATTTGTAATTTCATATCACTATTTCCATATTCATAATGTCTCCCGGTGACACTATGAAGGGGTAGTGGAGAGGTGCGATCCTCTGTGCCAGTGTCTGTTGGCAGCGAACGATGGCAACACAACGTTATCTGGATGCGATACTGCAATACAATCATGGCTTGTTGCCAGGAGCTAGAGACGGAAGTGGATTTAGGAAGGGGAGAGAGGGGCTTAACGCGTTCAAGCTCATCTGAAACCCCACGAATCGCCGTTCAAAACATGAAGAGTTTGATTGTGCAACGTATTTGTGTTTATATTGCAGTAGATCAGAGAGAGAGTGAAAGAGGCAGAGAGAGAGAGAGAAAGAGAGAGAGAGAGAAAGAGAGAGAGAGAGGACCGGTTACAGGACTTGTCCTTATAGGCATCTGGTGGTAGCTATAGCGTGCTAATTCACTAAAGTCTTGAACAAAAGAAAATCTATAGGCTTCTGGGCTGGGCTAAGCCCCCGTAATGTTTCAACATTCTAGCAACGACCCTGCTCACAACTCATCAAATACAAGGATGAAGCGGAGCCGAAAACAGTTTGTGACGTTCACTGTCGATCCATCAATTATACTTGATCAATTCATTTGCATATCGCTGTCTGGAACATTTCTCTGTTTTGTTTTCCCACGTAAACAGAACTATATTACAGTATTGCAACCCCCCCATCTTTCTAAATGAGTTAGTCAATCCGTCTATCCTGACACAAGTGATCGTCTGTGAGCGTTATGATGGAGTGTAGCGAAGATCCCGCTCCTCAAAGCCGACGAAGCAATCTGTCCCTCCGAGTGATCTGCGGCTTAATACGTAAGCCCGTTCCCATAGTTACTGATGATTTGAGACACGGTGGCGCCGTTAACGACAGCAAACTTAGGCTAACGATGCAGGAGGATTGTCACGGCAAAAAAAAAAAAAAAAATATGAATTAGCATAGAGATTGAAATCCGAGGCGAGACTGAGATGTCTTTCAGGAAGCTGGTTCTGTTCAAACTGACACTGTCAGGGAGTTTAAGAAAAAACAAGTCAAGAGGTGTTTCATTTGCAGCTGTCCGTCCATCCAAGGCGTCGGAACAGATTGAATATGAACGTCCAACTGAAGAGGGAAGACTATTTAAAAAAAAAGAAATGTAATTCTCTTTTATCATTTTCCCTGTGGCTTCAAGCCTGCTGTTAATAGAGTATACTACAGTTAGTACAGAAATGAAAATGCTTTTGTGAGGAAAAAATGCGTCCAACCTTAACGAAAATGAAGAGTTAGGGGGGGAATTTTTTAACATGGCTGACATCAAAGGATTCCTCTTTGCCAATATAAGACTGTTAATTTCCCACGTAAGACCAGAGGGAACGATTCAAAATAGGTTTGTGCTTTGTTTTGATTTCCATCTATATTTATGGAGTATGGACATATTTCTATATATTTCCCCTCGGGCTTCCCTTCCACTCCAACCCACCCCACATACACACCCTCACCAAAACGTCATTCTAAATACCTGGCTCAAAGTAAATGAAAAGAAATGATTTTCCATAACACACTATTCGAGGAACCGCGCGCGAGAGAGAGAGAGAGAGAGAGAGAGAGAGAGAGAGAGAGAGAGAGAGAGAGAGAGAGAGAGAAAGAGAGAGAGAGAGAGAGAAAGAGATGGGGAGAGTGTGGGAGAAAGAGAGTAAGGGATAGAGAGAGATGGTAGGTAGGTAGAGAGAGAGAGAGAACGTTGTGCCTATAAGAGCCTCTATCATGCTGATCAGAAGTGACAGGTCCAGTATTGCGTTTGACTGCTTGTGGGCCGGCACTCGACGCTCGGCAGGATTGAAGAATATCACTCAGCTTTAATCCTTCAATAGAGACAATGGAGGGCTCAGGTACGATGAGGCCTGACGGAGAGAGGGAGTGATGCATTGTGGCGTTAATCTAAACCTCACGGCCCTGCTTTGATTCTGTGATGAGAAAAGACCTTGTGGGGACCAAGCCAAGGCAGTGGTTAGGGTTTGATTCTATGATAAGAAAAGACCTTGTGGGGACCAAGCCAAGGCAACGTTTAGGAGGACCTCTGGAGGGCATATATAGATAGGACAATAAAATAAGAGAGAGAGAAAAAAAAGGTTATATGATTTAGTTTGCGGGAAAGGGGTGGGTGAGAGAGAGAGAGAGAGAGAGAGAGAGAGAAAGAGAGAGAGAGAGTAGAGAATGGGTGATAAAAGTGTAGAAGATAAAAAAGACGCAATCTTTGAAGTTCAGAGAGAAGAAATAGAAGAGAAGGAGGGCGGGAAGTAAGGAGAGACAGAGAGAGCAAATAAAGAATGAGGGAACTGAGAATGGGTAGAAAGAGAGGGAGAGAAAAGAGGAAAGAGAGAGAGAAAAAGGAAAGAAAGGGAGAGAAAAGAGAGGGAGAGAAAAGAAGAAAGAGAAAGAGAGAAGAGATGGAAGAGGAAAGAGAGGGAGAAAAAAGATGAAAGATAGAAGAGAGGTAGGAGGAAAGAGAGAGAGAAAAAAAAGGAAAGAGAAGGAGAAAAAAGAGAGGGAGAGAAAAGAAGAAAAAGAAAGAGAGAAGAGAGGAAAAAGGGAGGAGGAGGAGATATAAGAGGAAGGATGGGTAGATGAAAGTGGGCAGACCAATTGAGGGAAGGGAAATGTATTCAATCAGGTGTTAGTCATGAAAGCCAGGCTGGAGATTTAAGACTCCCTGTTCAATTCCCCCATGCTAACAGAGACACATCAGTCATGAGAGAGAGAGACAGAGCGAGAGAGAGAAGGGGGGCAGTGAGAGAGAGAGACAGAGAGAGAGAGAGAGAGAGAGAGAGAGAGAAGGGGGGCAGAGAGAGAGAGAGAGAGAGAGAGAGATACTTTGACGGCCTTTTCTAATTGAAAATCAATTGAACCTCACATTTGTTTTAAGGCACCACAATTTACCCCCCCCCCCCCCCCCCCCCACACACACACACACACACTTACACTACACACACACACACACACACTCACATACATCCACCCTCACTTTCTATACACCTGCCACACACACAGACCCATCCCCCCATCTCCTCTCACCAACCCACACAGATAGCCTTGACAGAAAGGGTTTGACACCAATATAACCAGACCCCCCCCCACACACACACACACACACACACACACGAACAGAACACAATGCCCCGCCCTGGCACCACATATTCTCAAATCATGCAAAATGTTTTGCCATTTTGGAAATAAGCAAACTGTACAGAGTCGCCCAGAGTCCCCCTGATCAATGCCAGTGGAGAGATGTGTTGGCACGCTTCCCTTCATCATATTACGCCTCGCTACCCAGAAGGCCATCTTGGCCGGCACGAAGATAAGATTAAGAAGCACACCTCTTCCCCAGAACAACGCCTGTTACGGCTCTCCACTGTAGGGCCCCTGAGCTTTAGGGGAGGGGACTTTGACTTTGTAGAGAGCCCTCCGTCTTGCGGCTGTCGACCTCTACTCTGACGCTTCCTGCTGCCACTAGGGTGCTTTAATTCCATTTAACTCTCTGCCCCTCCGAACTCTAAGATGTGTGCCCTACAAAGCCTTGACCTTCCCTGACTGCCCCAGGCTCCGAGGGACAGGGTTAGGGTTAGCCCTGACTGCCCCAGGCTCTGAGGGTTAGGGTTAAGATTAGCCCTGACTGCCCCAGGCTCTGAGGGATAGGGTTAGGTTTAGCCCTGCCTGCCCCAGGCTCCGAGGGTTAGGGTTAGGGTTAAGGTTAGCCCTGACTGACCCAGGCTCCAAGGGATAGGGATAGGTTTAGCCCTGCCTGCCCTAGGTTCAGAGGGTTAGGGTTAGGGTTAAGGTTAGCCCTGACTGGCCCAGGCTCCGAGGGCTAGGGTTAAGGTTAGCCCTGACTGACCCACAGAAGAGGTTGGCACTGCGTGGCTCAGTGGCTGGCTTAGGTAGTCTAGTTCAGGGCCTGATCGCTAGCTATATACAATTTGGTTTGTTATTATTCGGCTAGCTATTTTCAATGTGGTTTGTTAATATTCGGCTAGCTATTTTCAATGTGGTTTGTTAATATTCGGCTAGCTATATTCATTGTGGTTTGTTAATATTCTGCTAGCTATATTCAATGTGGTTTGTTAATATTTGGCTAGCTATATTCAATGTGGTTTGTTAATATTTGGCTAGCTATATTCAGTTCAGTACCATCACTTTTAGATGAAGGATTTGGTATTCCAGTCTAGTTTACTGTTGACCACCTTGGAGACTTCTCTCTGATGGATTCTACAGAGAGCAAGGTGATGAGGGGATGAAAAGAGTTGAAAGATGAAAAGATGGTGAGATGGAGAGACAGAGGGATAGAGAGATGGAGAGACAGAGGGATAGAGAGATGGAGAGATGGAGGGATGGAGGGATGGAGGAAAGGTGTAAGAAAAGGGTTCAACAAGGCTGTCATGCTTGCTCATGTATTTCCTTGCAAAGTGACATACTCAGACCAGGATTGGTGACTCAGTCTTATCAGAATAACACACTTGCTTCTTTTTTTTTCATATGCCAGCATAAATTAGATTCCTTTTCTTTGCTGGTAATTCCAAACATGAAATATATGAGACGCTTGTTTTGCCCCCAAACTGTGGAATTCCCTTCCAAGCCACATTTTAGAGACTGAATCCGTCATTTCTTTTAAAAGGCATCTTTTTAATGAAGCTTTTAAGACATATATATATATTTTTTATAAAAGTCAAAAGGATTTCAAAAGGATAACACACTAATGGTTAGTGGCTCTAAGAGACTTATTTATCATGCAGGAACCATTTTTATTTCATATAATTATTATTATTTATCATTTATTATGTATTAATAATAATAAGTATTGTTATTATTATTCATTATATATTCCATAATTATTATTTATTATATATTACAATTATTTGACTCAATTGAAATTTCCAAACACAATGCTGTCTGATCCGATTTCTAGGTAGTGAGCTCTGTTTCTACCTGCCCTTACACAGAGATAAAATCACCTGTCGACACAGAGCAGTGACAGATGGGGACCGGCTGGGATGTGTGATTTGGGGTGGAAGGGGTTAACAAAGCCATTAGTCTCTCTGGGAGTCACTATAACAAGCACTCCTCTCCTCTATGACCCTTTCTCCATGTTGCAATGGACTCCTCGTAAAAACACATTCCTTCCTGCCAGCCTACTTTGGACAGCAACCCCAACCTCCATAAGAGTCCTCCCCAAGCTCATAGGGTAGCACAAGCTGTCAGCCATCTTTGTTACTTGAAGCTGGAGTAGGACAATTCAAGGCTTTTTATTTTGATTTGAGTTTGTTCTTTATATGGTTATTTATCTCACAGGTAACTTTATTTAGAAGTATTTGAAAGAACAGTCTAAGCTCTTGTGGTTCCCTTGTGCAACGACACTACCCGACCTTTAAGATTTAAACCCTCGTGGATACCGCCGTGGCCACACTGACTCAATTAAACGACCTCTTTGTTGTTCTTATCTGGCCTGTGTCGCGTTTAATTGTGTCCCCTGATACCCGTTTCACCTTTAATGGCATCCCCTGGTTCTTCCGTTTAAAACGACTGGTAGTTATCCATGATCTGCCAGCAGGAAGAACATGTGACCCAGACAAGCCAATGAAGGTCATGTAGTCGCACAGATCCAGATAAGTGGGGCGTGGCCTCCATCGATAGGGCCCTAATCTACCCGGATACCAGGGTTTAGATAAATAGCTCAAGATGCCCTATTGGACAGGACATGGCCTTGCTGCTTTTCTAATGAGTGTGCTGGGCCAGATTCCAATATTAGTATTTACGAGCTGCAAAGAGCAAAACAGATTATATTTATTTTGTAAACGATCCAATATGACATTTAATACATTCTCATTAGGTATTATTTTCATCATTCAATTATAATTTCAATAAAATGTTTTTGTTTTTTTTGTTGAATTTGACAGTTTTAATATATATATATATATATATATATATATATATACATAGTGCTAATTAAGTAATTGATAGAAACCTTGCAAACCTCAAGCTTTTTCATACTGTTCTTTGACAAAGCAACGGCACATATACACATATATATATATATATATATATATATATATATATATATATATATATATATATATATGTATATATATATATATATATATATGCCACATAGTTATGTATATATATATAGTTATATATATATATATATATATATATATATATATATATATATATATATGTGTGTGTCTGTGTGGCATTACTTCGTCAATGCAGTGTGAAAAAGCACATACTTGAGGTTTGCAAGGTTTCTATCAATTACTTAATTAGCCTAAAACCCAACGCACCGTTGCTCCTGCTGCAGTAATCAATGGGAAGCTTGTCTGTCAGACAAACAGCTGTGCACGGCAGGGTGGCATTGTTTTCCTAAATGTTTTATTTTTTGCAGAACAAAAATGTTCAGCTTGACTGATTTTCTCGCTGGATGGATCTCAGTCAATGAGAGCAGGCGACCATGTCTGTTTTCCTCAGTACTAGTGCATTAACCTACTGCTTTATCTCTGCTTCTTCCTCGCTAGCACAGCAACTAACCCCATGTCTGTTTCGTCAGTACTAGTGCATCAACCT
>CM030182.1:17894894-17907394 GCA_017639675.1 Aplochiton taeniatus
AGGCCGGGCTTGACGGTCACAGGAAAAGATACCAACTGGCGCTGGGCGTTACGCGGACAGGATCACACACTCGGATGTGAGATACATTTAAACAATGAAAAAAAAACGAATAAATACAAGATCGTTATAAGAACTGGCCACTGCCTGGAGTGAAGTTAGTGTGCTACAGAGCCAACATGTTGAATGTACCATCAGGCCATGGCTCTGTACCAGTGTGTAATGAAACCCTCTGATAATGGCTGCCTGGAGGAGATACAGTTAGCTCCACTTCTCTGTAGACATGGCGGATCCGGATCAGTTATACTGCTCATATTGTCCAGGGAGAGTTGAAACACAGTGAGCGTTTGTGAACCAATACAATTCACAGTGAACTGAGTATGGACACACACACACACACACACACAGGACATGCTCTCATGAACACACTTACACACACATCCTGTACACGCGTGAAGACAAGAACTCATACAGTATCAATGTGCATGCTTTAACACCATAACACACACACACACACTCTCGCTTTAACACCACAACACACACACACTCATTAGAATTGACATATTTTACATGAACACCACCACACACATACACCCAGCCACACCACACTCATATGAATGGACATTTTTCACACACACACACACACACACACACACACACACACACACACACACACACACACACACACACACACACACATACACACACATCCAGTGGTGCCAGGCTCTGGGCTTTGTGTGAAGTGAACAGAGTCTCTTGTTCTGTTGCTGTGTTTCCTCTGTGTTAATACAGTGGTGTCTTTGTGGAGAGGAGGACTATAGGATACTGACTGTCTGTGTGTCTGTCTGTCTGATACTGATACTGACTGTCTGATACTGTCTGTCTGTCTGTCTGTCTGATACTGACTGACTGTCCGTCTGTCTGATACTGATACTGACTGCCTGTCTGATACTGACTGTCTGTCTGATACTGATACCGACTGTCTGATACTGTCTGTCTTTCTGACTGATACTCACTGTCTGTCTGATACTGTCTGTCTGACTGATATTGACTGTCTGTCTGTTTGATACTGACTGTCTGTCTATCTGTCTGATACTTACTGTATGTCGGACTGTCTGATATTGATACTGACTGATACTGACTGATACTCACTGTCTGTCTGATAGTTACTGACTGTTTGTCTGATACTTACTGACTGTCTGTCTGATACTTACTGACTGTCTAACTGATACTTACTGACTGTCTGTCTGATACTTACTGACTGTCTGACTGATACTTAATGACTGTGTGACTGTCCAGCCTAGCCACCAGCCAGGGAGAGACCCCCATCCCAAACCCTGTGGTCTCTAATGGAGAGAGAGACCCCCATCCCAAACCCTATGGTCTCTCTAATGGAGAGAGAGTTCTATTTGAAACTTAACTGTTAGTAGAATGTTGAGTTTTTGTAGAACATTTACTTTTGGTAGAACGTTGACTTTTGGTAGAATGTTCAGGCATGGAAAAATGTTGAATGTTGAGGCTTAGTGGAATTTGTTCAAAATACTGATCTGACAATATTGACAATCTCAACCATGTTTGTTTCTGATACCACACACACGTAGTGTTGTAACCTACTCTATCTCTCTCTCTCTCTTTCTCTTTCTCTCTCTCTCTCTCTCTCTCTCTCTCTCTCTCTCTCTCTCTTTCTCGCTTCCTCTGTCTCTTTCTTTCTCTTTCTCTCTCTTTCTTTCTTTGTTTCTTTCTTTTGTCTTTCTTTTGTCACTTCTCTCTTTTTCTTTCTTTCGCTCTCTCTTTCTCCCTCTCTATTTCTTTATCCCTATCGCTCTCTCTCTTTGCTTTATTCCATTTCTCTATCTTTCTCTTTGCCTCTCAAGTGCATATTGAGACCAGACCTTACTTGAATCAATCTTCAGTTCAGTCGGCTGGTCTGAAGGACCCGCAGAAACCCCAGTCGTGTTTGATAGATAACCACACAGACACAAACACACGCACGCACTCACTCACTCACTCACTCACTCACTCACTCACACACGGACAAATTGATCTATTTATTAATAGAAAATATATTCTTTTTATATACAAAATAAAAATCAAACAATAATCTATAAATACATGAAACTAAAAATATTAAACCTTCTACGCTCAGTTATACACTCATTTTGAAGCTGATCAGGGAGATATTCCTACATTTGGGATTTGTTTTGTTTTGAGCCATTATATTAGTTAGGCCACAGCCAGCTTTTTTAGTTGATTGCTAAGGGCAGCCATTTTAGTTAATTACAAAGGGCCGCCATTTTAGTTAATTACTATGGCCACCATTTTAGCTGATTGCTAAGGCCAGCTATTTGTCAACCTTCCATCTTTGTGCTTTTCTCTGTCAGCCTCCCTCCTTAGCAAGGAGTCCCCACAATAATCCTCACAATAGCCGAGAATTAGCATTTTAAACTGTCTGCTAAATGAGACCTTTGTATTCTGCTTTTCACCACACTCACCCACTCGCTGTTGTACTGACAGACACACACATGGACGCGCGCACACACACCGCAAGGGAAAGAACCGGCACAGGAGCAATGAAGCCGGTTTGACTAATGATCAAGCTCTTAGTCTATGTGTGTGTGTGTGTGTTTGTGTGTGGACGTGTGCAAGTGGGGTTTTGTGTGCGTGTGTACTTGTATGTGTGTGTTCGTGTTCTAGAATGTGTGTATGTGTGTTCTACAGCGTAGCACACTATAGCACAGTACAGCACAGCGCATCTCAACGCAGCAAACTCAGTACAGCACAGCACAGCACAGCACAGCAGCAAAGTGTACAGCACAGCAAAGCACAACAGCAAAGTGTACAACACAGCACATCAGCAAACTCAGTACAGCACAGCACAGCACAGCAGCAAAGTGGACAGCACAGCACTGCACAGCACAGCAGCAAAGGGCAACAAACAGCAGCAGGTCCCCGTGGGCGAGTTTAGAGCGGTCCTAAAGCCCTCCTCATTATGGAACACTTTGAGAGCAGAAAAGGATCCGCTTCCTCGACGTTTTTCTGCTCTCCTCCAGTCTTTTATTTTGCTGCCTCTTGCATTCTCTGTCTTTCTCTCTCTCTCTGTATCACTCTCTCTCTCTCTCTTTCTGTATCACTCTCTCTCTCTTCCTCTCTCTCTTTCTCTCTCTCTCTCTTTCTCATTCCCTGCAGCTTTCTCTTTCTCTGTCTTTGTAATTCCTATGCCCTGTACAAAAGAAAGGATTGCGAGTGAAAGAGAGGAGTGCCCATGGCGTCTTCTGTCTAAACATCTCATCTGAACACGTTCTCAGCAGCCCTGGGTCCTTCCGTCATTTCTGAGCATCTCTCTTTCTATGTCATTCTCTCTTCATTCTTATATTGCCTTCACTTTCTCTCTCTCTTACTTTCCCATTGTCTCTGTGTTCAAGTGATGGTGTTCTCAGAGAGAGAGAGAGAGAAAGGGAGAAGGAGAGAGAGAGAGAGAGAGAGAGAGAGAGAGAGAGAGAGAGAGAGAGAGAGAGAGAGAGAGAGAGAGAGAGAGAGAGAGAGAGTGGGGCGTTCTGGGGGAGACAGGGGTCTCATGGTAATGTCTGTTTGGCCAGTAAGAGGTCTAATATTAATGTCTGTCTGGCCAATAGGAGGTATTTTAGTACTGTCTGTCGGGCCAATAGGAGATCTCATAGTAATGTCTGTCTGGCCAATAGGAGGTATTTTAGTGCTGTCTGGCTGGCCAATAGGAGGTATCATAGTAAAGTCTGTCTGGCCAATAAGAGATCTCATAGTAATGTCTGTCTGGCCAATAGGAGGCCTTATAGCAATACCTGTCTGGCCAATAGGAGGTCTAATATCAGTGTCTGTCTGGCCAATAGGAGGTCTTACAGTAACATCTGTCTGGCCAATAGGAGGTCTCATAGCAATGTCTGTCTGGCTAATATTCTTATAGGTATTGCTGTTCTAATTTAACAACAACACTTTCAGGTGCTGCCTGACTTAATTTCAAAATGGATGCTGATTGATAAATCAAAGGCGTTTTAGATGGAAGAGGGACAAAGCCCCCAGGACAGAGCTTGGACATTGCAGCCCCATTAGTACAGCGCCATGGATTCAACTAGATTTCAGTGGATTTTAGTTTTTTCATACAGATTTTTTCTTATATAGAATATCTCCCTTTTGACTTTATTTACTTGTAATATCGGATTAAATAGTATGGATTTAATAATAGTATATGTTTATTTTAGTAAACATGCTGAGGGATATATTCTCAGTGGACTATGGGTCCAGTCAAATGATTTACAGTTTGTTCTGGAGTTACAGTGTTGTAAACGATAGGTGACTCCAGCATATAGCTAAATAATAATAACAATTTTAAAATGATGTTAAAGCCTTCCATCAGCAGGTGGTGGGGAATATAAAATAACAAAATATAATGGAATAGAACACAATAGAATGGAATGGAACACAATAGAATGGAATGGAAAACAATAGAATATAATGGAACACAATAGAATGGAATGGAACACAATAGAATGGAATAGAACATAATAGAATGGAATAGAACATAATAGAATGGAATGGAACACAATAGAATGTAATAGAACACAATAGAATGTAATAGAACACAATAGAATGTAATGGAACACAATAGAATGGAATAGAACACAATAGAATGGAATAGAACACAATAAAATGGAATGGAACACAATAGAATGGAATGGAACACAATAGAATGGAATAGAACACAATAGAATGGAATGGAACACAATAGAATGGAATAGAACACTATAGAATGGAATAGAACACAATAGAATGGAATAGAACATAATAGAATGGAATGGAACACAATAGAATGGAATGGAACACAATAGAATGGAATGGAACATAATAGAATGGAATAGAACATAATAGAATGGAATGGAACACAATAGAATGGAATGGAACACAATAGAATGGAATAGAACACAATAGAATAGAACATAATAGAATGGAATGGAACACAATAGAATGGAATGGAACGGAATAGAATGGAATGGAACACAATAGAATGGAATAGAACATAATAGAATGGAATAGAACACAATAGAATGGAATAGAACACAATAGAACTGAATAGAACACAATAGAATGGAATAGAACACAATAGAATGGAATAGAACATAATAGAATGTAATAGAACATAACAGAATGGAATAGAACATAATAGAATGGAATAGAACATAATAGAATGGAATGGAACACAATAGAATGGAATAGAACACAATAGAATGGAATGGAACACAATATAATGGAATGGAACACAATAGAATGGAATAGAACACAATAGAATGGAATAGAACACAACAGAATGGAATAGAACACAATAGAATGGAATAGAACACAATAGAACGGAATGGAACACAATAGAATGGAATAGAACACAATAGAATGGAATAGAACACAATAGAATGGAATAGAACACAATAGAATGGAATACAATAGAATGGAATAGAACACAATAGAATGGAATAAAACATAATAGAATGGAACACAACAGAATGGAATAGAACACAATAGAATGGAATAGAACACAATAGAATGGAATAGAACATAATAGAATGGAATGGAACACAATAGAATGTAAAATAACCGAACAGAATAGAATCAAAACATTTGGGGAGAATACTGGCACAGCTTCCTTTGTCCTTCACAATGAAAGTTGTCTTTAGCTAAAGACATGACATACTGTACCTAAGAATAGGTTGGGGAGTTGATGCGTCAAGTGTCAAAACAGATGATTCCCCGCAAATGAGGAACCACGCGATCCAACAATAAAGCCCATCAACACTCCATTATGTCAACAAACGAACTGGGGGAAAAGAATAACAGGAGGTTTTTCACTTTAACACCAGGATGTCTTTCAACACATTTGACGTGTCATGCACGTAGAAAACTGTGGCATAAAACACACACACACATACACACACACACACAGAGACAGACACTTCAAGACCCTCCTTCTCTCCCCACACACAGCGTTGGGGAAATTACAGCTTCCTCTCTGCTGTGTGCGTAGATGACATTTTGAGAACGCCAGGTGTTACCACTTTCCTCTTTAAGATGTTCTTCTGTGGCTCTCTGATTCTCTCTGTGAGGCAATGTGTCTGCTTTTGTCTGTGTTTGTGTGTGTGAGTCTGCGAGTGGCGGTGTGTGTGTGTGTGTGTGTGTGTGTGTGTGTGTGTGTGTGCTCTACTGAGGCTCCCTGATTCTCTGTGTCAGTGTGTGTCAAGGTGTTACAGTTATCAATGTGTTGTGACGACCTGCTAGTATCTGTGTGTCTTGGTGTGAATGCTCTTCTTCTACTCCCTGAGTATGTGTCAGGGTTTGAGTCTTTATGTAAGTAAGTGTGTGTGTGTGTGTGTGTTTGTGTGTGTGTGTGTGTGTGTGTGTGTGTGTGTGTCGGGGTTTGTGAGTCTTTACGTGAGTGTGTGAAAGGCTCTGTGTGGATTGGTGTTTGTGCATATTTGAAACTGCCATCTTAACGCATTAGCATGCCTACTCTGTGTATCAATCTGTGTGTGTGTCCGTCAGTGTGTCTATGTCTTTGTGTGTGTGTGTGTGTGTGTGTGTGTGTGTGTGTGTGTTCAGGAAGGAGCAAGTCTATGCTCTTCTGTCTGTGTCTGTCTGTCTGTCTGTCTGTCTGTCTGTCTGTCTGTCTGTCTGTCTGTCTGTCTGTCTGTCTGTGTGTGTGTGTGTGTGCCGCAGGGTGTGTGCAGGGTGGTGATGCAGTTCCCCACATCAGAATGACACCCAGGAAGCTAATCCCACACTCTGGAGCAGACCAAGGCTTTGTTTGGAAATGTGCAGGATTTTATCCTTCTGTCTGTGTGAACTCAATGTCTGCAAGTGTGTGTTTGTGTATGCGCATGTGTGAGAGAGAGAGGGTATATGTGCGAGTGTGGTTGTGTGTGTGTGGTTGGGGGGTGCTTAAACTCAATGTCTGCAAGTGTGTGTTTGTGTATGTGCATGTGTGTGTGTGTGAGAGAGAGAGAAAGTGTATGTGTGAGTGTGTGTGTGGTGGGGGGGGTGCTTAAACTGAATGTCTGCAAGTGTGTGTGTGTGAGAGTGTGTGTGTGTGTGTGTGGGTCCATGTTTTTAATGTCTAAATGCTGCAAAGGTCGCTGATGTTTAGCCTAGCCCATTTGAACCACGTTGTAATGCAGGAAGCATCAGCTCCAACTGCAGCCAACCAAGTCTCTGACACGGCTACTGATCAGATAGGGACTGGGAGAGAGCCAAGGAGAGTGGGAGGAAGGATGGAGGGAGAGTGGAAGGGGGAAAGCGGGATGGATGGACCTGAAGAAAAAGAGAGGGAACTGGCTAGTGACAAACTGCCAAGCTGTTTTCTGGCAAGCCAATTACATCTCTTGGGCCCGCTGTCATGAATAAAACATTCTGGCAAGTTAGCTAAACCTTAAGAAAATGAACTGTTGGTTACTAGCTAGCTAAGCTATGTGAAAAGGAACTGTTGGCTACCAGCTAGCTTACCTCTGTGGAAATGAACTGTTGGTTACTACCTAGCTAAGCTATGTGAAAAGGAACTGTTGGCTACCAGCTAGCTTACCTCTGTGGAAATGAACTGTTGGTTACTAGCTAGCTAAGCTATGTGAAAAGGAACTGTTGGCTACCAGCTAGCTTACCTCTGTGGAAATGAACGGTTGGTTACTACCTAGCTAAGCTATGTGAAAAGGAACTGTTGGCTACCAGCTAGCTTACCTCTGTGGAAATGAACTGTTGGTTACTAGCTAGCTAAGCTCTGTAAAAAGGAACTATTGGATATCAGCTTGCTAACCTCTGCAAAGATAAACTGTTGGCTAGCAGCTAGCAACGCTCACAGAAAAAGAAAGGTTAGTTAGCAGCTAGCTAAACTCCTTAAATTAGAAGTGCTAGTTATGTTTAGGGCCTGATGTACTAAAGGTTTGAGTGGTTAAAAACGTGTAAACTTCCTACCACCTGCAAAAATAAAAAACAAAACAAAAAACTGATCAAATCTGTAAGAACGAATACACAATTTAGTACACTTTCTTTGGCATCCTGGTAAAACAGGCAGAGTAGCTGGACTCCTGGAGAGGTAGTTCTGGTTAGCAGTTAGTTAAACTCCCTGAAATTGAAGGGCTGGTTAGCAGCTTGCTAAACTCCCTTTAAATAGATCAGCTGGTTAGCAGTTAGCTAAACTCCCTGAAATAGATCAACTGGTTAGCAGTTAGCTAAACTCCCTAAAATAGAGTAGTTACTTAGCACCTAGTTGAAGGACTAGTTAGCACCTTGCTAAACTCCTTAAAATTGAAGGCTAGTTAGCCCCTAGCTAAACTCCCTGAAATAGATCAACTGGTTAGCAGTTAGTGTGCCCTGTGATAGACTGGCGTCCTGTCCAGGGTGTACCCTGCCTTACGCCCTGTGTTGGCTGGGATAGGCTCCAGCCCCCCCGCGACCCTGTAAAACAGGATAAGCGGTAGAAGATGTGAGAGGGGGGGGGGGGGGTTAGCAGTTAGCTAAACTCCCTGAAATTGAAGGGCTAGGCAGCACCTGGCTGAACTCAGGAAAGTAATAAAAAAATTGATACAAATTCACAACTGGTTGACATTACAATAAACAAAAACAAACAACTACTCAAGACAACAACCCCTTTGCACTAGCAGAACATTTGCTACATTCACATAGAGAATGAACAATGCGCAATAATCTGCATATTCTAAAGAAGTACACAAAGTCCACTGTAGTCATTTCAGTGTCACGATAATGATTTCCCTCTGTACGTGGGTGTATTCTGAGCTCTTGATAATACACAGAGGGGAGTAGTGGCAGGGAATGTTAGTTAGCAAGCACTACAAGCTGCCAAAACCATCTAGCTAAAATGGCATCAAATCAGACTTTTTGTCAGCCCCAGAAAAATACAATCTTATTAGAGTGATTGCCAATGTTCCTGATATTTCCTGGAAAGTAATTTATTTGTTCTTATCCACTGGACTCATTTGGAGCTTGGAGGAAGTCAACCTGGTTCCATTGCCGGGGTGCAGCCATTGGTTACAAATCTCCTGGAGCCTTTGTTGTCATTGCACCTGTTATCCGCTCTATTCACCATTCTTTCCTTTTCTCCGCCCGACACACACACACACACACACACACACACACACACACACACACACACACACACACACACACACACACACACCATCCTTCCCATCACTCTCTTCTTCAATCCCTCCTTTTCTATCCATTTCCTTCTATCGTTTTCTCTCTCTCTCTCTCTCTCTCTCTCTCTCTCTCTCTCTCTCTCTCTCTCTCTCTCTCTCTCTCTCTCTCTCTCAGTAAGACTGTCTGAGTGGAAAGCGTGGACAAATTCCCATTATCCATAATTTCACGGACCATAAACCAATTTCAACTCAGAATGATCCCATAAATGTGTGCTCTGCTATTCTCCCAATCAAACAATTATGGTTCTATTTACATTCACGGAGCCCAGGAGAGCTAGTTATTGAGACGGCCCACCAGATAGACGGAGAATACCGATACGTCATCATTATATCCTCATTCATATATATATATATATAGAGAAAGTTGGTGCTTAATACACACATTGATGAAAAACCTAGTGTCTGGATGACTTAGAAACACACATTGATGTAAAACCTAGTGTCTGAATGACTTAGAAACACACATTGATGTAAAACCTAGTGTCTGGATGACTTAGATACACACATTGATGTAAAACCTAGTGTCTGGATTACTTAGATACACACATTGATGTAAAACCTATTGTCTGAATGACTTGAATACACACATTGATGTAAAACCTAGTGTCTGAATGACTTAGATACACACATTGATGTAAAACCTAGTGTCTGAATGACTTAGATACACACATTGATGTAAAACCTAGTGTCTGGATGACTTAGATACACACATTGAAGTCAAACTTCTTTTACTTAATAAAAAAAAATATTAAAAAATGAAATTCTCCTAAAGCCTCCAAACACACCACTCCCCATCCGAGGGAGTCCTGCTTAAATCTGTGATACTTTCTACATTACTGGAATAGGCTTTCTACATTACTGGAATAGGCTTTCTACATTACTGGAATAGGCTTTCTACATTACTGGAACAGACTTTCTACATTACTCACTGGAACAGACTTTCTACATTACTGGAATAGGCTTTCTACATTACTGGAATAGGCTTTCTACATTACTGGAATAGGCTTTCTACATTACTGGAACAGACTTTCTACATTACTCACTGGAACAGACTTTCTACATTACTGGAATAGGCTTTCTACATTACTGGAACAGACTTTCTACATTACTGGAACAGACTTTCAACATTACTGGAACAGACTTTCTACATTACTGGAACAGACTTTCTACATTACTCACTGGAACAGACTTTCTACATTACTGGAACAGACTTTCTCCATTACTGGAACATACTTTCTACATTACTCACTGGAACAGACTTTCTACATTACTGGAACAGACTTTCTACATTACTGTAACAGACTTTCTACATTACTGGAATAGGCTTTCTACATTACTGGAACAGACTTTCTACATCAATGTAACAGTCTTTCTGCATTACTCACTGGAACAGACTTTCTGCCTTCGTACAGTAAATGAGAGTGGGAGGAGAAAGGAGGAGAGGAGAGGCAGCCAATGGAGGTGTGTGTGGAGGTAGGAGTTACTCAGGGACAAGATTTGCATGCTGGACTCGTACGTTGTTGTGCAACAGTGCACTTAAGTTAATGACATTCCATCAGAGATTAGCGGCAGGTTCAAAGCCAAACAGCATGGCTGTAACCACGGCAGCCATGATGATTATTATGATAGGGCGTTTCACCTGTTGCCCTCTGGCTGCCTGAGCAGAGGGCCCTGATTGGTTGGTTGTTGGACCAATTAAAACATTAGGATGCAGTCAATCACTTCCTGGCACCCCACTTGCCTAACCTCTCCTTGAGCTCACAAAACAAAAGCTCCAAGATGGCGCGCGTGTGTGTCTCTCTCTTTCTTTCTGTGTGTGTGTGTCTCTCTCTTTCTCTCTCTTTCTGTGTGTGTGTGTCTCTCTCTTTCTCTGTCTTTCTGTGTGTGTCTCTCTCTTTCTCTGTGTGTGTGTGTCTCTCTCTCTCTCTCTCTTTCTGTGTGTGTGTGTCTCTCTCTCTTTCTCTCTCTTTCTCTGTGTGTGTGTCTCTCTCTTTCTCTTTCTGTGTGTGTGTGACTCTCTCTCTCTTTCTCTCTCTGTGTGTCTCTCTCTCTCTTTCTCTCTCTTTCTGTGTGTGTGTGTGTCTCTCTCTCTTTCTCTCTCTTTCTGTGTGTGTGTGTCTCTCTCTCTTTCTCTCTCTTTCTGTGTGTGTCTCTCTCTTTCTCTCTCTTTCTCTGTGTTTGTGTGTGTGTCTTTCTCTTTTTCTCTCTTTCTCTGTGTGTGTGTCTCTCTCTCTCTCTTTCTCTCTCTTTCTGTGTGTGTCTCTCTCTTTCTCTCTCTTTCTCTGTGTGTGTGTGTGTGTGTCTCTCTCTTTCTCTCTCTTTCTCTGTGTGCGTGTGTCTCTCTCTTTTTCTGTGTGTGTGTGTACATTTCCTGACTTAGACAGAATTAGAGGGAGGGGCTTTCTTTTAAAAACAATTTCAGGTACTGCCATGACTGTGTGGCTTACAGTTCCTAACTTCTAATATCCCCTCTGTTCTCTCTCTTTCTCTCTCTCTCTTTATCTCTCTCTCTCTATTTGTCTCTCTCTCCCCCCCCCCCCTCTCTCTCTCTCTATTTCTCTCCCTACATTTTCCTGCCTGCTTGTTTTATCTTTTTTTCCCCATGAGACCAACTGAATTGAGATTTAATCTATATTTTATAACTTTTGTGAAGACAAAGTACCACAGAATTTAACTCCACTAACACTACTCAATTACAGCGGTACTGTATCTGTGGAAACTAAATATCAACCTGTCATCACACCAAAACAAAAATAAACACCCGGTCATGTTCATCTGTGAAACAAAACAGTTATGATTCATAAACAACATTAAAAATAAAATCTTAGCACCACCAGAAGTTTACTGGATTAAAATTGCCTATGTATTTTGTACCTAGATCCAAATCACATTGGAGACTACCAGCAACAACATGAACCCAGGGATTTTAAGGGAAAGGAATTATAGTCAGATCAAGTCAATGTGTGTGTAGCAACATGTTTTGTCAACATCAATTGTGCAGCAGATTTTTCTTTCAATGTTCGACTACTTTCAAGTTACGTACCTGAATATAATTTTTTTAGAAAATGTTTTGGTTGTTCTTCCTTTTCTGCCTGAAAGCCTAACCCTTTTCAGAGTCTAACCTTCCTGAGAAAGTGCTGACACTGAAAAGTAAATGAAAAAAAACAGGACTTTTACAACATTCGTTGACGAGGTACTTGACTGACGTTCACTTTGAAGTAGCTCAACAACAACATTTCTTCCGCCCCCCTCCACAAAACAGAAGCTTCAATTATGTTCCCA
>CM030182.1:17912394-17917394 GCA_017639675.1 Aplochiton taeniatus
TGTCACTGAGATTAGGTCTGTTTTGAATGAGTGTGACTGGTAGTAGGCTTAACTCCCTAGTCACAGAGTTATATCCAAAAAACGGTATTCAATAGTGATAGAAAACCAACATATACCTATTTAAATAAATAAATAACTCAAACCAACATGCACATATTGAAATACATAAATAACTCAAACCTATTGAAATAAAAAAAAATAACTCAAACAAGCATAGGCCTATACTTACATATAATACATAAGCAACTCATGCAAGATCAAAATCATATAATGGTGTTTCAGATAATGTATGATTGGCACACTTGTCTCTTATACTGGAGGACAGTCCACTACACAGTAACAACATCAGGACTGAATCCCAGGTCTCAAACCACGTCTACAGCATTTGAACATGACTGACTGTGAACAGCGTGACTCTAAGGAGCATATCCCACCAGCCCCATACATACTGTGTAATAGAATAGTATATATATATATATATATATATATATATATATATATATATATATATATATATATATATATACATATGTATACAGTACTGTGAAAAAGTTTTAGGCAGGTGTGCAGAGTAAGAATGCTTTCAAAAATTCAAAAATCGAAGTGTTAATAGTTTGTTTTGATCAATTAACTAAATGCAAAGTGAATGAACAAATGAACAATCTAAATCAAATCAATATTTGCTGTGACCGCTCTTTGCTTTACATTTTTTGCCAGCATGTTTTCACATCTGCCATGAAACTTTGGTACAGTATTGTGTGTATATATATATATATTTTATACTATTATATTATGCAGGAATTATTATATATTGTGTTTAATATATCATATAATAGTTGATGATAGTAGTTTAAAGTGCCAGAGTTAGAGGAGGCCCTGGATTCATAGACTAGCATTATATTATCTGTGGGTTAGTTTCACAGGCAGAGGTTGTAATGTTTGAGCAGAGGTAGCTGCCTTAAGACCAGGCCTTATTAGAAGTCGATTGATGTGGTTTCTTTGGCAATATATTCATGGAACTTGTAAAATGACAGATAGGAGAATGAATTAGGAAGTTGGCAGGCTTTCTGGAGAAACGCCGGCAAGATAAAGTGTTCATATTCCTCGCTGATTTAAAAAGTCTAAACTTTCACATAGAAATGGTCTGAATCAAAATGATTCATTTCTGAGTACGAGATGGCAATGGTATTACTAGGACATTGACAAGTCATTTATGATTTTTTCGGATGTTGTCATTTCTTCCTCCTAAAGAATGCTTAACAGATTCAAAGTAAGTTTTCCCTGGGATCAGGAGTAATTAGGGCTTTTCACACTGCCTATTTTTAGCCCTGGGCTATCCTTAGCACTGGGCTAAGAGTTAACCCTGGGCTAACTTAGCCCTGTTTCACACTGGCACCATTTAGCCCAGGGTTTAGTCGAATTTCATAAGGATAACCTCGCAAACTTGGGGCTAACCCTGCTCCAGAGCAGGGCCAGCTAACCCTAGGCTAAAGTCGGGGGTTAGCCCACTTTGGAATGTTCCAGGATTTTGCCAGTGTGACCGCTTTTCTTAGCCCAGGGCTAACAGCTCCCTTAGCCTGGGGCTAAGAAGGTTCTAAGGATGCTTAGAGGATCTAAGGATGGTTCTAGGAATCAGTTGTTGATTCCCCAGAAACAGAACGCTAAACGTTCTAAGGATTGATCTCTGATGCAGTCGCTATGGGATTTTAATTTTCTAAGTCACATAATGTTTAATAGGGGAAATGATAATATAGACTCCTACCACCCTACTGATATTATTCCTATCGGAGACCAGGCTGTTCAATTATCTGTAGAGTCTGGAATCAAATGCTAACATTCTGGGTTCCCAGCGTCGAGATAACTTAGTGATTTTTTTGTTTTGTTGTGTAACCACAAATGTAATGACACTGTATTTGTTGGAGAAGACTTGTGACAAAATACTTTCTTTCATTAAACACGGATGTCACAGATCGCTTAAGAATAATAAAGCTCATGCCTGTTTGTATATCATGTATTTTACTAACATTGTTTAGAAAATAGAGCCAAAAAGTCGATTATTTGGGACTTGAGGTAAACATGAATAAATAAAGGAAATGAAAGTTTGTTAATGGTGTTTCCAGAGATGGGTGGTTTGGAATGAAAGTGAGTAAATAAGAGTTGCAATGCAGAATCGACAAGTAAACCTAACATCCAAAGCCTGGGAAAAATTATGTTTTTATCTGTTTTTAAAATGTGCTGTTGATGTTGTTTGATGTTGTCTGTTGTAGCCTGTATTGCATGTTCACTTGCTCATAGGTAATGCACTGTTAGGTCCTGTTAGTCAGTTGATTGGCATAAATGATTGTGGTGCTTTTGCACACAGTCACATTCTTAGTGATTATATTGTACCTGAACATTAAGTAGCTGTAAAGGTCATTCTGTAGCTTTAACCCTTTTTCTGTTCTTCTGTTCTGCCAGTTTTCTGGTGTAGTTCCGTAAAAATGGATTATCTCAGTTAACGCATCCCTGAGTCCAATAACAGATGAAATTCATTTTAAATATAGCCCCGAGACAAAGTCTAGCATTTGCCTTAAGCTACCCTGAAACTGTTTTTATTCATACATAATTATGTCCTTTGCTGAAATAGTTTTTCTCCAAAGTTACTTGAATCACAATAAAATCTTACATTATATTTAGTTTGGAGTTTCTGTGTGTGTGTATGTGTGTGTGTGTGGGGGGGGGGGGGGCAGTTGCCACATTCGAAACTGTGATGGTTTCTCATCTCAAAAGGTACATCTTTCAAATCTAACCTTGTTTCAAAGGTTAAATAATAAATACTTCCAAAATTCCACAGGTAATAGTGATTATGATGGCAGCATTCACAACTTAACTACACAATGTTTCAGCATAAAAGTAAATGTTGGGGTTCAAGGGGTAAACACGACATAAAACCAATATGAATTCAAGTTTCTATCTCTTTGAAATATGAACAGCAATTAGTGAGATTGCGACAGATTAGTCTTAATGATGGTAGCTGGGAAGGTAGTTTAAAAACAGGCAGTTAAAGTGGGCTGTCAATGTAGCTATATATTTCCAAACACTATATAGCTGTATAGCTAGTGTATTTAATCAAAGCCATCGTAGCCTTACATATTTTGATAATGGATTACATTTTTTTTAAGTGCAATCCTTCATTGCAATCCTTGAGGGCTGAGTTTTTTTTAATTACCATATTTGGTATGTATACAACCCTCAAAAATAGCCGCCTAACTTTTCTGATGTTGCGGTTCAAAAATAGAAGCGCAGATTAACTCAGCCTTTCTGTACTCCCTTGAGGCTCAGGTGGCCATTTTAATTACCTTGTGCAACAGCATCTGGACTGTAATAGAGCGCTTTATTAAATACTGCGTCTTTCCTCTTGATACTTTGATGGCTCAGTTTAGCCGTGAGAAAAATATGGCGTGATTGCTGTTTGTGTACACGACAATAGAATAATTATGCCGTGTTTCAACAGGGCCTTTGACACGGGTCGAGGTATTGTGCCGGTGATTATCGGTGTACATGTTACCAAGGCAGTGAAGGTCGCCGTTTGATTGCAATGAAAGGGTTGGACAAGCCCTTGCTTAAGCTTGGCATGTAATTGGCTGGTTCAAAGAGCATAGCGAGAAGACTAACCAAGCACAGCTTCTATAAAACGGAAGCCTTTTAAAACACCATTTAAACGTTATCATGCCACTGCGACCTTAATATTACTCAAATAGATGATAGGCCTAATTCAACCATGGAAGTATTAAGCTAACATTGTCTCTGACCTTCTTTGAAGTATCGGTTGTGTTCATTAAACAGGACGTCTGCGTTGGTCAATAGGAATAGCTGTCAATGTCCAACTAATATAACTCATTCTTATGAAGTGATGCATCTCGTTGTTGCAGTGCTCTTCCCAAACACAAAGCACTATTCCCCCTTCGTTTCTACCTCAGAGGGTTTTCTCTGTATCGTTCCTTCACTTTGACATTTCTCTGGGAATGACCTATGTGTGTTCTTTCCTCTGAAGTCGGTGTTGGTTCAGCGCCGGGCTTCTTTCTCCAACTTCAAATGAGATCTGTGGAGAGCCGGGGTAGGCACAGCTGGACGCGTCGACAAGGAGACGGCGAGCAGGCAGGCGCCAGCGACTCGACGAGAAGCCAACCACCTCGCAATCTGGCCGCCTTTTCACTCTGTTGACTTAGTAATTAGTCCGCTTTCAGAAGGCTCACACTTTTAATCATATCTCGGGGGACAGTTTCCCTCCTTGCACTCACTTTGAACGGCTGCTTAATTGAGGCTACGGACGGCCTCGCATTGGTTATATTGGATTTCCCCCCCAAAAATATGGACGTCAATGTTGAGAGAGACAGACAGAATCTCCACATAAAAAGCGGCGGAGGTGTTCTTTGATTCTCAGACTTGACAGAATACCTAACAAGGGAATCCTCTGAAAAAACAAAACAAAAAAGAAAACATTTGCTATGCTGTTTTAACAGAACATTAGAGATTGAAGTCTTCATTATTATATGGTTCTCGTGTTGTACTCTGCGATTTGAAAAATGTACCGGATTTTGTTTAAACTTCATTAGGATGCATGCTGGGAATAACAAGGTCATGTTCATGAATCACTAATGGCAATAAAAAAAGATTGCTTTATTTCCTACAGCAGTTACGATGGTCTGGGATTTTATATAGGACAATCATATTTAACCGTTGGAAGTCAGAAAATACATTATTATATTATATTCTATATATATATATATATACATAATATAATATATATTATATTATATTATATTATATTATATTATTATTACATTTATTGTCAAGCTCAGCAACGTGCCCTCTCTCTCTCTCTCTCTCTCTCTCTCTCTCTCTCTCTCTCTCTCTCTCTCTCTCTCTCTCTTTCTTGTTCTTTCTCTCTCTGCCTCTCTCATTCCCTGCCCATCTCTCCGTCCATCAACATTTCATGCTGAGTGAGATGAAGTCATAAA
>CM030182.1:17924894-17934894 GCA_017639675.1 Aplochiton taeniatus
GTGATGAATTGAAAGGTGTAACGGTGATGTATTGCTGAGTTCAGACTATTTAGCAACCAACACCTAGGCTATGACACTGCTGCCTGGGTGTGTCAAACAGACTCCCCTCCCTCTCCTGTACCGTCTGAATAGAACGCACACACACACACACACACACACACACACATGCACACACACTCTCTCTCTGGCTCTCTTCCCCCTCAGACATCTCCAGCTCGTTTTGAGTGTGAATACATATCCTGAATACATTTTCTCTCTACCAGCCTCGATGAAAAAGGTTCAAAATTATTTGAATTTGAATTTTAAATTCCCTGATCATATTTTATTTGAAAGTGGTCTCCCTAGTCTCGAGGATATTGCTATTGACGAACTGTATGGTTTCCATACTTAAAACTCAAATGCGCAAGCGGAAACCTTTTCAATAAATATACCTATTGTGGAAATGCTAATACACATGAAAAGCTATCATTATTTATAAAGACTTGAGGCGGGAAGGGGACTTTTTGAAGTGTCCGCTGTCACTAAGATTAGACGTTTGAAGTTGTACACGGCCGGAAGGTTTTTATCTTTGCAGGCTTGCTCATCCTCAAAGACGACCTGTCAATCATGTTAACATGTGCTGCTGACTAGTCATCTCCTTGACAAGGAGGTCTCCGTAGAAACGCTACAGGTATTACCTGACAAGGAGGTCTCCTTTAAACGCTAAAGGTATTGACAAGGAGGTCTCCTTAGAACACTACAGATATTTACAAGGAGGTCTCCTTAAAACACTACAGGTATTTACAAGGAGGTCTCCTTAAAACACTACAGGTATTTACAAGGAGGTCTCCTTAAAACACTACAGGTATTTACAAGGAGGTCTCCTTCAAACGCTAAGAGTATTTAAAAAGAGGTTTCTTTCAAACCCTAAAGGTATTTACCGGACAAGGAGGAAGCAAGCAGAATAATTATTGCACACCCTTCCCTGATTTTACATCTTTCAAGATTGTAACTCTTTCAACATCTCACAACCAACATGACACACCCATATAATCACTAATAATAATAATAATTATAATAATAATAATAATAATTATGTTCATTATATCTAGGTTTTTAATGGAGGGATTCATGTTGTACACCCAACATGAAACACCTATATAATCACCCTCCATTTTACCCTCAACATCTGCCATGACGTTGTGCACAGAACCAATATAGCACACCTACAGCATACTTTAAAGAAAAGGGCTTTACAAATAAAGACAGTCTTCTTATTATTATTACAGTAATATACTGTATGACACTCCTCTAAGTAGGGGCTATGAAGTATCTTCATTAAATGAAGGTTTTAAATGGAGGGACTTGTGTTTTTAAATTGGAAATGTAGTTTTTTCATGGTTATTATTTGTCCCGTAATGAAGGCAGGGAGCAGTAATTGTGCATTGTTATGCTTCTCTCTGAAGAACAAAGAGGTGCTACCTACGTTGGTACATTTAGCGCTGTCCGCTAATTTGTCTCTGTGAAGTCAGCCTCTCTCTGGAGCTGAAAAGGAAAATCCTTAAAACGTGTTCGTGCTAAAACTCTGTAGAAACACAGGCACTTTTAGATTTATATTCTAAATATATTGTTTCTATTCTTTTATTGTTTCTTTTTCTTCTTCCTCTTAATATGTCCCTCCACCTCGCGTTCTTTTTTCTCTCTATTTTCTTTTCCTTCTCTCTATCTTTCTATTTTCTTTACCTCTCTGTTTCTCCCTGTTTGGGTCAACTATTAGAGTTAGTCTATTTCTCTGTGAGAGTCCATACCTGAGTGTAGAAACCGTAGAGATAGAATACTAGAGATGTCATTTCTAGTGTTCTATCTCTATGGTACAAACAGTTCGCACATTTCTTGGTATATTTAGTTTAATGAAGAAGAAATGTTGTGGAAATATTTTACAGCAAACCATCAACCCTGTCTCACTGGCCTGCCAATAGGCAATAGGTCCTCTACCTTCAGGCTTTGTGTGTGTGTGTGTGTGTGTGTGCGTGCGTGCGTGTGTGTGTGTGTTAGATTAGATTAGATTAGATAAGATTAGATTCTACTTTATTGTCATTGCACAGAGTACAGTACTGAGGCAACGAAATGCAGTTTGGCATCTAACCAGATAACCAATGAATATTGATATGATGATTATATATAGAAAGGTATGTGGTACAGTATAGAGTAGCTATGTGATACAGCGGGGTTGAAATACAGTGGATTTGAATACGGTGCAAACACCAGTCACAGAGTCACAGCCACGGTGAAGAAGCTGTTGTGTGTGTGTGTGTGTGTGTGTGTGTGTGTGTGTGTGTGTGTGTGTGTGTGTGTGTGTGTGTTCAGGAAGGAGCAAGTCTATGCTCTTCTGTCTGTGTCTGTCTGTCTGTCTGTCTGTCTGTCTGTCTGTCTGTCTGTCTGTCGGTTTCCTTATTGGCAGATACACTAAAGCCGTACTCTGCTGTTCTCTGATTGGCAGAGGTACTAAGGCCCCACCCTGATGATTGCTGATTGGCAGAGACTTCAATATCCCAGCTTGCTATTTTGTGATTGGCAGAGACACTAAAGGCTTACTCTGCTGTTCTCTGATTGGCAGATAGACTAATAGACTAAAGCCTGAGCATGGTGACTCCTGATTGGCAGATAGACTAAAGCCTGAGCATTGTGACTCCTGATTGGCAGAGATGGGAGACATTAAGCTGCAGTCTGCTATTAGAGTACATGAAGGATGTGTCTAATTTACGTTAGGACACAAACATTTACAAAAAACATTTCTTGTCGTCAACTGTGACGTCAACAGAACTCCAAAGCCACCACCCATGTGCAACCTTGTGGGTATCATTGTAGGTTATGTGAAGGTGAGGAGTCTTGTAGAAGTGCCTTTGCATTAGCGCTGGTGTGGGCAGAGGGCATCTGTAAGACAGGATGACTTGGCAGACCCACTCCATGGCTTTGACTTTTTTGTGGCGTCTCTGACAGTGAGTGTAATTAGCATCTAGCAGTCACCCCCCTCGCCCCCCCCCCCCCCCCCCCCCCCCCCCCCCCAACCCCTCGCCCCTCACCACACTCCCCCCTCCTCACCTCCTCGCTGGATGGCTGTGACGCGCGGAGCACGACCCCGTTGAAAATCAGCAGATTATCCCGCTGCTCTCATTAAGGCTCGTTTGGATTGGAACTGAGGAGCCGCTGGAACGTGAAATCTTTCAGCGGACGTTGGAGGCATTTAAAAAGCTTTTAGACCAACAAAAAGAAAGGAAAATCGGACTATAACTCTGCTTACGATGTTATCTTATTTAAAATAGGAAATGTGTCATATTCATCCACAGGAATTTCTTTTTACCTTTTTTATTTGTCTAGACGTTTCAGAGCAGGTCCAAGGTTGGTTCAAGATGTCTGGGGAGTTAAACAGGGTAGCCTGGAATCAAATTGCAGTGAGGTAATTCCTACAAAGAATACCAGAAGTATTATACAGTATCAAGTAAACTATAGGATATAAAGTTATAAAATATTTAACTTATTTTTCTGTTCTTCATATCTTCCCATTTCCTCTTCTTCTCTTTCATCCTTTGCTTTTCCTTCTTCCATTTACCTTCTTTCCTTATTTCACACACACACACGCACGCATGCACGCACGCACGCGCACACGCACACACACACACACACACACACACCCACACACAGACACACACTCTGTTCACACCGTTCAAAAAGAAAATACACATCACACACTGGGGAAGATACTGCTGAGGAGAGTGCACAGGGCCATTTTGAGTGGAAGGGAGGAAGAAGCTGAAGGATTCATGAGGAAGGAAGGAATAAAATGGATAGAGTAAGAAATGACTAAAAAAGAAAGAAAGGGAAGACATTGATGTTACAAAGAACAGTGAGAAAGAGAGAGAGGGTTACATGTTTTCTGGTTTTCTTTCAAGGAAGGAGACTGTGTGTGTGCATGTGCTTATGTCTGCGTGTGTGTGTGTGTGGGGGGGGGGGGGGGGGGGGGGGTGTTGCAGTTAAGTCTGCCTGTTACTATGAGTTTTGTTTGTTTTGTTCTACCAGCTCCAAAGTAACACTTTCTGATGTAAATTCCTCAAACATTACCATTGCATGCTACCTACAGCCTATTCTTCCATCCCAATCGAAAGGAATCGAGTTCAAATTGCACCGCCCCGCAGCCTACTAAATGGGCAGAAAAAAAAGACACATAACATTTGATTCAATGTTTTACTTCCCGTTGAAATACATTGGTTTTCTTTTAACACTGCTATACTAACAGAAGGGAAAGGCAAAGTTAAAGCTCTGCTCATCTTTAAACTGTTCACACATTTTGTGAGCTCCTCATTTCTCCTTTGTTACAAGAAGGCAGGATAGCTAATGATCTGGCAAAGCAGTTTATATTAAAGTGCATTTCACACAAATGCACCCGAGACATTTTTACATTTCTCAGACTCATTCATATATTTCTGGCTTGACTTTCTATCTAGGGGGTCCAAATGGTCTCGATGTTATATGACAAATATATATACGGCCATGGTAGTTCCAGACAACCTTATCATAATACACTTGGGAACATGATTGACATATTTCGCACGTGCTGCCTCTGTTGTCTATAGTTTGCAACACGCAGATGAGCGTTTTCTGCCCATGCTATGCTTGTCACTCAACGCACAACCATTAACGCATCATAACAGTGCAGTGACGGAAAGAATACAAACAAATTGTACTTCTCTTTAAATTAGGTATTCGCTTATATTTAGGGGCTCTCGTTTTTACCCCTCGTTTTAATCTATTTCACTGCCTCCTTCTCTTCCCCCGTTTCACCTCTCCTCTCGGCTGTCCTACGCGGTTGTGTTTCACAGAAAGGAACCTCAGATGGTGCTGTTGTCGTGACAACCAAAAAAGTAGCATCAGACTCCGGTGAAGGCGGCAGCAATGTATGCGGGCGCGGGGGCAGGATAATCTGTGCGCGAGAGAGGGACAAGTCGAGTAACATAGAGAGAGAGAGAGAGGGGGGGGGGGGCGAGATTTCCCACCCTAGAACCAGCCCACCCTGTTTTCACGTCAGCTGCTATGCTCACTGCTGCCTTTGCTCGGGTGGCAGCACAGGCTAGTGGGATAGAGAGCTTGCTGAGAGAAGAGCTCCGAACGGAATACGCGCTTTCACCCGCGGCTTCTGATCTATCCGTGGTGTTTTCGTGCTTGCTTTTTTTTTTTAACTCAGTTTAAAATATCCGCAATCGTTCCTTTCTGTCGGAGTAGGATACGTTATTTTCGGGGGGTCATTGTAACTTCAATAGGCTATCTCCTCGTCCGGAGAAGTCGGGACTAGACAACATTCTCACTTTGGAGTCTAAGCTTGTACTGCAAAAGCGCGGATCCCGGTTGCAAAAATGCAAGTTGGAAGGAAATCGCACTGGAGGCAACTGCAGGCTTCTTTTTTCCGACTGCTGTGTCTTATCCCTACAGGATTCCCGGTCCGGAGTGTGGATATGCAGCGAGCCACGGACAACATCACCATCCGTCAGGGTGATACAGCCGTAATAAGGTAAGCGACTCCGATCAACTTTCCTCGCTTCGCTTCGCAGTCGCGGCATTCCTGACTCCGTCACCGCGCTCGAATGCATTTCGAGTTGAAGATGTTGTTGTTATTGCTATACATGTATTAGTGTGTCTTTTAGGCCTAGAAACTTACAAGAGAAAGAGTTACAGGGGGAAATTACATGTCATGTCTTATTTAGGACAGCAGCTTATAGCCCATGGTCCGACCTAACCACTTTAAACTTGATTTTCGAGAGACTGCTGAGATATAACATCGTCCCCTGTTATAGATTGTCAGTCTTACGTTCTCATCCACATTCTTGAAATATTACTCCGGCATCTTCGTTTTAAATAAGCCAGTGTTGACTAAGTTCATGTAGTTACTATTGAGCTATTTTATATCTAAGAGGGCCCAGATAGCATTAAGTGCGTCACATGGGAGTTCAGTGATGTGATTTCTCTGTGGATTAAATTGGTGGGATAGAAGAAGAAAAAACGTTTTTTTTTTTCATCCCCGCCGGAGCCGAGGAAATACGGGGAGGGAGGGAGGGGGGGGGGGGGGGGGGGGGGGGGGGGGGAGAGGGGGGGGGAGGGGGGGAGGGGGGGAGGGAGGGAGGGGGGGAGGGAGGGCGGGCGGGCGGGCGGGCGGGCGGGCGGAAGAGATAGAGAGGGAGAGGGGAGAAAAGAGAGGGAACGGGGACAGGGGGATGAGAGAGGAGGATGAAAGGAGGGGACAGACATGATGAACTAGCCCTTCCATTCTGCGTTGTTACATTTAAAAATTTAGCCTAAGCTCGCCGAGTAGAGACGTTGCTCACTGCGGGCCTCAGAGGCACAAGTATAAATCCAATGTTAAATCTTCTCTCACTAATTATAGTTTTTTGTTCCATCTTGTCGAGTATGGGTTTCGCCGGGTGGTTGAGGTCAGGCTTAAGACTCCAGGCTAGATGCATAATCACTAACCAGACAATGCAAGCTGTCAGCATTTGCGCTATTACTGTGACATCGCTCGTGGACAGATGTCGTCCTGGGCCCTTGATCCGCCGGCCATGTGTGTTGGCGGCAAAACTGTGAGAGGATTTGATCATTTACGTCCAAAAAACACTTTGATAACCCCCACCCCCGTCTCCTCTTTCCCCTGCCCTCCCAAATTCCCTAAGGTTATTGCAGGGTACATAAGCTCTCTTTACCCCCCCCCCCCTCTCCTCTCTTCTCCTCTCCTCTTACCTTGCATTATGAGTAATTGCCACAATGGCAGAATATATGTAGCCACACACATTGGTGACCACACAATTATGAGAGGCAGAGAGAGAGAGAGAGAGATAGAGAGAGAGAGAGAGAGAGAGAGAGTGAGAGAGAGAGAGAGAGAGAGAGAGAGAGAGAGAGAGAGAGAGAGAGAGAGAGAGAGAGAGAGAGAGAGAGAGAGAGAGAGAGGGGGAGAGAGAGAGAGAGAGAGAGAGAGAGAGAGAGAGAGAGAGAGAGAGAGAGAGAGCTATGTACGCTGTGTAGTTGATATTAAATTCAATTTAATCTTCTAATGGGTGTGATGATAAAGCAGTAATGGAGTTGACCTTTATCAAAGCATGGCACTGAACCCTTGGGCCAGAGTCACACACACACACACACACACACACACACACACACACACACACACACACACTCTTTAGGTGTGTGTGGGAGAATCCACTTATTGGATTAGTTTTCGTGCACAGGTGCCGTCCATTCAATTAGCAGATCCAATGATTCCTTAACAGACGCTGTCAGCACTGAACTCGCCCAATGCCGTCGCAGCCGTTTCCATGACTTCCTCAATCCGATTGGCTGTGGCTGTGCTATAAACTCAGCCAATGATGTAATCAGCCAATCAGTGGTCTCCAAGGCCCTTTATTGGGAACATCAGTCTGTGTTCTGCTGTCTCCTGTGTCGGCTGATGTCAGTGACCCTGTAACCTTAACGCTTGGTAGGCAACGGAGGAAGGGAAATATGTCAAGCGAAATCAGCAATGAGGATTTGGTTTCAGGAATTTGAACTTGTAGATTAATCATATCCAGCATGAAGTTGTACGTCGAAAGGTTCCGTATCATATCGCAAGCAAACTAGAGCAACTCTCAACTTGGTGAATAAATCAAAAAGTTAGCCATCTGGGTTGTCCCCAATAAACCGCAGCCCCCACAAACCCCTATGGTGAAACCCCACCATTTGTCACTCTCTGTTTCCAACAGACAAATTTGATAGAAGAAAACAGAAGAGGCTTCGCTTGGTTGGGTACTGGCTGAGGAGGGGAGGGGGGGCGGGGGCCTCGCTTGAGGAGGCCGCGGGGCTGTAATTTGTCCAGCCGCACAGGGAAACTGATACCATAAGCTGTTTTGGTGCTGGTGCAGAGGGGGTCTCGAAGACCCCCAGGCTATAATATAGTTCTGTCTGGGTGTAGGGTCTGAAGGCGGAGGGCTGTTTGCCTTACGTTAGTCTGTCGGGAGGAAGGAGGAGGAGGAGGAAGAGGAAGGAAGAAGAGGAAGGGGAGGAAGATGAAAGGAGGGAAGGGCAGGAGGAGGGGGAGGAAGAGGAAGGGGAGGAGGAGCAGGAGGAAGGGGAGGAAAAGGAAAGGAGGGAAGGGCAGGAGGAAGGGGAGGAAGAGGAAGGGGAGGAGGAGCAGGAGGAGGGGAGTCAGTAACCCAGAGGAACAGTAGGGGGTAACAGACCCACTGCTGAGAGGGAACTAATAACAGCCTTGTACCTGAAATGAGAGAAGGAGGGTGTCCATGTTTACCTGAGGCTAGAACATGTCTCAAACTGGTAAACAACGCCAGTACTGACGTCCTCTGGAAACGCACAACCTCTCCCTGGTTCTTTCTCTAGCTCACTCTCTCTTTCCCTCCTTTCTCTTCTTTCTCTCTTTCTCTTCTTTCTGTCTTTCTCTTTCTTTCTTTCTTTCTTTCTTTGTTTTTCTTTCTTTCTTTGTTTTTCTTTCTTTCTTTCTTTCTTTCTTTCTTTCTTTCTTTCTTTCTTTCTTTCTTTCTTTCTTTCTTTCTTTCACACTCTCTCTTTACCGGGTATAGTTAAGAGCCTGGTTTTCCACAGTCAGTTTAAGCAGTGTTCTATGAAAGTCTTCTTAATTGACCAGTATCTTGTTTTTTTTGTTTTGTTTGAATGACTGTTGAACCCCTCACATGCTGTTAGCTTCAAGTAGGACTGGTCCAAAGAGAGCTGTTGTTGATTGAAATATAGCATTATCACTCTCTGCTTTTGGCCTTGGGCCAGGTTGGCCCTGGTTAGGCCTGCCTTGGAAAAAGGTTAACACTGTGTAAACCAGAATCCTCCTGAATCAACATCACCCATAGTCAAGTGAAATGCAACTGAATAAAAAAACAAGCTATAGAAACACTTCGCTCGTATGGAGGTTGGGCTGTAAACAGGGCAGGAGATGCACTAGGATTGGCCCTGTGTTCCTGTATGGAGCAGGGTCAGGGTCTCTCCTATTCACTCTGACTGTGTGGATGTCCCGCTCATCCTCTGAGATCACACAGGCCATCATTGAGGATGCTAAGGGATTGCGTAAGTCGTCCCAGTGTTAGAAAATGAAATGGCCTTCCCTAGACAATGTCATATGTAGAGACTGGCCTATTGAGGTGGAGAGAAAAAATAAGTTAAATAAATACAACAAATACATCTATTTCTTTTTATTGGGAAAAACAGACCAAGCTCCAGGACAACCTTGACGAAATCCGTTAGCAATTTCTTTGATAGATTATAGTGTAGTTTTTATATTTTAACCTCCTTAGGGGTTGCTTTTCTTTGAGTGCCTACACTGTAACAAATTGTTAGAAAAGTACTGGACATTCTGTATAGTAATGTACTGTTTGTTGTAAATACAGTTGAATTCTGCAAATGTAGATGGGGGGAGTTTTTTTGGGGGGGGGGAGGGGGGCTGTTCTTTTCCCAGACTTTCTGTGTCACAATGTTTAAGTTTTTAATAGCTTCCCCCCACCCCCCCTCCCTCTGCCTGTGTCATGTCCTGGGGGGTAGAGATCTGCCAGGGAGTGAGGGGCGCCCCAAAATGGCCGATTGCTTATTAAAGCGTTAATGACACAGACACAGAATGTTGGCCTGCGGGTCAACTGTCAGAGCTTCCACAATATCCTCGCTCCTGATTGCTCGATTTTTTTAGGGGTGGGGGGTTGGGGTGGTGGGGGGGTGGGGTGGGGGTGGGGCGGGCGGGGGGGGGGGGGGTGGGGGGGTGCTGGATGTGCCTTCCAGGGGTCTATTCTCACAACAAATTGTCCGTGGCATTCCCAGTTAACTTGTGAATTCCATCTCGTCCCCTTTGTTTCCGTGACGGCACGGTTTCCACGGAGCCCAGAGCAGGAAGTAGCCAGCGGCCCTCTTGTCATTGGCTAGGCTATAATGAGAGACAGAAACGAAGCTGTTAGATCCTCCTCAGACTGTCCAATTACACAAAATGGCTGTT
>CM030182.1:17939894-17942394 GCA_017639675.1 Aplochiton taeniatus
TGTGTGTGTGTGTGTGTGTGTGTGTGTGTGTGTGTGTGTGTGTGTGTGTGTGAGTGTGTGTGTGTGTGTGTGTGTGAGTGTGTGTGTGTGTGCGTGTGTGAGTGTGTGTGTGTGTGTGTGTGTGAGTGTGTGTGTGTGTGCGTGTGCGTGTGCGGGTGCGTGTGCGTGTGCGAGTGCGGGTGCGTGTGCGTGTGCCTGTGCGCGTGCGCGAGTGTGTGTGTGTGTGTGTGTGTTTGAGAGCTCGTGGACACACACTAAAACCAGCGCGCCCTCCCTCTCCATTCAGCTCTCCTTAGAGGTGACCCCATTAAAGGCTGGAGTGCTGGGAATGCACTTTATGCTACATTATGCCAGGCCAAATATGTTCCTCTTGGCTCATTTTCCACTTATTCCCCTCCTACTACCGTTGCTAAGGGGGGTGGGGGGTCTGAGCACTGTTGTTAGGGGGGGGGGGGGGTTAGGTTCTTCAGCAGCCACCGTGAAAACAACATGTGTTTGTGATTGCTGTCGGTTGGACAGATGAACTATGATGGAGGCCATCCACTTCCTGGTTACACGAACCACGCACAATAACACCCATCCCTAATCCAAGAGACAGTCCTTTTCCATAGTCTGTATAATACAGTATATACTCTATACATGCACAGCTGTACAATTAGGCTTATTTACATATATATGTATGTAGTACATACTTATACACATCAAATATATTGTCACAGGAATCAATTCAATTCATAATTGATCAACCCATATATTACTATTATCACGATTCCACCAACAGTATAATAATACAACTATCATTTATTAGTTATGATTTCCCCTTGGGCTAATTTCTGTATACAGAGCCATGTACTGTGGGTTAGGGTTAGAGTTAGGGTTATTTCCATCATTATATACAGGGTCATGTACTGTGGGTTGGGGTTAGGGTTAGGGTTATTTCCATCATTATATACAGGGTCATGTACTGTGGGTTGGGGTTAGGGTTAGGGTTATTTCCATCATTATATAAAGGGTCATGTACTGTGGGTTGGGGTTAGGGTTAGGGTTATTTCCATCATTATATACAGGGTCATGTACTGTGGGTTAGGGTTAGGGTTAGGGTTATTTCCATCATTATATACAGGGTCATGTACTGTGGGTTAGGGTTAGGGTTAGGGTTATTTCCATCATTATATACAGGGTCATGTACTGTGGGTTAGGGTTAGGGTTAGGGTTATTTCCATCATTATATACAGGCCCCTGAAGTGAACTCATAATAATTCCTTGTTTTCATAGTGTCGCTGTTCTCAGAAGGCGGTGAGCTATGTGAGGAGTGGACTCATAATAATTAGGGTTAGGGTTAGGGTTAGGGTTAGGGTTAGGGTTAGGGTTAAGGCGGTGAGCTATGTGAGGAGTGGACTCACACAGGGAGAGACAATCGTAAGGAACACATTTGTATTTTCTGTTGAGCTAAAACCAAAATATTTGCCCTTTTTACTTTGAAACGCAGTGCTCTATTTAAATGATAATCATAAAAGTGCCTGTCCGGGAAACTGTTACTTTGTCAAATGATTCCATCATGCTGACAATTCCCCTCATTCAATTAGTCAAAGAACCAGAAGAGGTTTTTGTGTGGAGACAATAGCCACCTCTCACTTCAAAGTCAAACATGAAACGGATCCTCACATCAAGAACAACCAGAAGAGGAATACAGAATTGACTATTTATTAGCAAATCATCCGTGATCTTGTTATCTGCTGGAGGCTTTTTCTTTTTTTTTTACCTCTTCACTCATCACAGCCTCCTTTTAGGAACGTGTGTTTGGATGAAAACAACAAGACCACGTCAGATGGCTGAGATGATGGAGGCTGTCCCTTTGAAGATCTACGACGCGCTTCAACCAAACAACAAGCGTATTCATTATCCAGGCTGTGTGTGTGACGAGGCAACAACCAAGATCAAAGATCACGCAGTCCTTATGGTTAGAAGACAAGGTTTGCATTCTTTCAGAAGCCATATATTTAATAACAGATGGTAGCGTAGGGAAAGGCTTGGGTTCAAGGCCGGATGATTCTGTCTCTGCTGTTAATTCACGAGAAGCTCAATTCATTGGGTGTGGATAAACTCTATCTCTATCAAAACCATTCACCTTAGTTTACTAGGTGTGGATAAATTCTATCTCTATCAAAACCATTCACCGTAGTTTACTAGGTGTGGATAAATTCTATGTCTATCAAAACCATTCACCTTAGTTTACTAGGTGTGGATAAACTCTATCTCTATCAAAACCATTCACCTTAGTTCTTATATATCTGGTCTGAGGAGCAACCAGGGACAGGAAAGAAATAGAGAAAGAGAGAGAACGAGAGAGAGAGAGAGAGAGAGAGAGAGAGAGAGAGAGAGAGAGAGAGAGAGAGAGAGAGAGAGAACAAGAGAGAGAGAGAGAGAGAGAGAGAGAGAGAGAGAGAGAGAGAACGAGAGAGAGAGAGAGAGAGAGAGAACGAGAGAGAGAGAGAGAGAG
>CM030182.1:17959894-17969894 GCA_017639675.1 Aplochiton taeniatus
CGAGCGGTCGCCATGGTGTCGGTGGGGGGGGGGGGGGGGGGGGGCTGGGTAGTCGACCGAGACCCGCGTATCGACTGTTTTTGATTGGGCCACTTGGACTGTCCTGCAGACTTCCGTTAATTAACGCTCTGCCCTCGTTGAGTGGGACAACTCGTTAAGGACGGATGAAAGAGAGAACTAATGAGAGAGTCGTGTCTGTTGAGTTGTCTGACATAGTGGGGGGGTTCCACTCACTGAGTGGATGAAGGTTCATTTGTTTATCTTTTGATGACCACATGTAGCCTGTGAAAACCCTGCTGCTAGAGAGAGAGAAGGAGAGAGAGAGAGGGAGAGAGGGAAAAAAAGAGAGAGAGAGAGGGAGAGAGACAGAGAGAGAGAGAGAGAGAGAGACAGAGAGAGAGAGAGAGAGAGAGAGAGAGAGAGAGAGAGAGAGAGAGAGAGAGAGAGTGAGAGAGAGAGAGAGAGAGAGAGAGAGAGAGAGAGAGAGAAAGAGAGCAGGAAATGAGGAGAGGGTGAATTAAGTCTCTATAGTGGAAGGGATGTTATTGAAGGCTTAGGGACTTAAGTCATCACTGCAGGGATAAGGAAGGAAGGAAGGAAGGAAGGAAGGAAGGAAGGAAGGAAGGAAGGAAGGAAGGAAGGAAGGAAGGAAGGAAGGAAGGAAGGAAGGAAAAGAAAAAATGAAATACAAAGCAAAAAAGACAGAGCGAGGGTAAAGAGAGACAGAACCAGTATAAAGGGAGAGATATGGAAAGATTGACTGAAAGAAGAGAGAGAGAGAGAGAGAGTCACAGTGAGATACAGAAGAGAGCGAGAGAGAGAGAGAGAGAGAGAGAGAGAGAGAGAGAGAGAGAGGGGATTCCTATGATGCGCATGGCCGCAGGATAGTATAGATCAGCCTCTCCTTTCAGTACAGACGAGTGGTATCCGCTGAATATGTAGGTCAGCCAGCAGCCAGAGCACCAGACCGTTGTCACGGCGATCACAGCCATAGGACCAGCCCGTTGTCACGGCGATCACAGCCATAGGACCAGCCCGTTGTCACGGCGATCACAGCGCGACCAGCTGGTCGACCTGCTTTAGTGGAAACACGACCTCATCAGTCATAGAGTTACAATGAATAGAGACTGCTTTAGTGGAAACACGACCTCATCAGTCATAGAGTTAGAATGAATAGAGACTGCTTTACTGGAAACACAACCTCATCAGTCATAGAGTTAGAATGAATAGAGACTGCTTTACTGGAAACACAACCTCATCAGTCATAGAGTTAGAATGAATAGAGACTGCTTTACTGGAAACACAACCTCATCAGTCATAGAGTTAGAATGAATAGAGACTGCTTTACTGGAAACACAACCTCGACCGTCATAGAGTTAGAATGAATAGAGACTGCTTTACTGGAAACACAACCTCATCAGTCATAGAGTTAGAATGAATAGAGACTGCTTTAGTGGAAACACGACCTCATCAGTCATAGAGTTAGAATGAATAGAGACTGCTTTACTGGAAACACAACCTCATCAGTCATAGAGTTAGAATGAATAGAGACTGCTTTACTGGAAACACAACCTCATCAGTCATAGAGTTAGAATGAATAGAGACTGCTTTACTGGAAACAACCTCATCAGTCATAGAGTTAGAATGAATAGAGACTGCTTTACTGGAAACACAACCTCATCAGTCATAGAGTTAGAATGAATAGAGACTGCTTTACTGGAAATACAACCTCATCAGTCATAGAGTTAGAATGAATAGAGACTGCTTTACTGGAAACACAACCTCATCAGTCATAGAGTTAGAATGAATAGAGACTGCTTTAGTGGAAACACGACCTCATCAGTCATAGAGTTAGAATGAATAGAGACTGCTTTACTGGAAACACAACCTCATCAGTCATAGAGTTAGAATGAATAGAGACTGCTTTAGTGGAAACACGACCTCATCAGTCATAGAGTTAGAATGAATAGAGACTGCTTTACTGGAAACACAACCTCATCAGTCATAGAGTTAGAATGAATAGAGACTGCTTTAGTGGAAACACGACCTCATCAATCATAGAGTTAGAATGAATAGAGACTGCTTTAGTGGAAACACGACCTCATCAGTCATAGAGTTAGAATGAATAGAGACTGCTTTACTGGAAATACAACCTCATCAGTCATAGAGTTAGAATGAATAGAGACTGCTTTAGTGGAAACACGACCTCATCAGTCATAGAGTTAGAATGAATAGAGACTGCTTTAGTGGAAACACGACCTCATCAGTCATAGAGTTAGAATGAATAGAGACTGCTTTACTGGAAACACAACCTCATCAGTCATAGAGTTAGAATGAATAGAGACTGCTTTACTGGAAACACAACCTCATCAGTCATAGAGTTAGAATGAATAGAGACTGCTTTAGTGGAAACACAACCTCATCAGTCATAGAGTTAGAATGAATAGAGACTGCTTTAGTGGAAACACGACCTCATCAGTCATAGAGTTAGAATGAATAGAGACTGCTTTACTGGAAACACAACCTCATCAGTCATAGAGTTAGAATGAATAGAGACTGCTTTAGTGGAAACACGACCTTATCAGTCATAGAGTTAGAATGAATAGAGACTGCTTTACTGGAAACACAACCTCATCAGTCATAGAGTTAGAATGAATAGAGACTGCTTTACTGGAAACACGACCTCATCAGTCATAGAGTTAGAATGAATAGAGACTGCTTTAGTGGAAACACGACCTCATCAGTCATAGAGTTAGAATGAATAGAGACTGCTTTACTGGAAACACAACCTCATCAGTCATAGAGTTAGAATGAATAGAGACTGCTTTAGTGGAAACACGACCTCATCAGTCATAGAGTTAGAATGAATAGAGACTGCTTTACTGGAAACACAACCTCATCAGTCATAGAGTTAGAATGAATAGAGACTGCTTTACTGGAAACACAACCTCATCAGTCATAGAGTTAGAATGAATAGAGACTGCTTTACTGGAAACACAACCTCATCAGTCATAGAGTTAGAATGAATAGAGACTGCTTTACTGGAAATGCAACCTCATCAGTCATAGAGTTAGAATGAATAGAGACTGCTTTACTGGAAACACAACCTCATCAGTCATAGAGTTAGAATGAATAGAGACTGCTTTACTGGAAATACAACCTCATCAGTCATAGAGTTAGAATGAATAGAGACTGCTTTACTGGAAACACAACCTCATTAATCATAGAGTTAGAATGAATAGAATGCTTCTTTAGTGGAAACACGGCCTGATCAGTCTTAGAGTTAGATTGACTAGAATGCTTCTTTAGTGGAAACACAACTGTGTCAGTCACCCAAAGGCAGTGCATGTGCATGAATCGGCCAGCTTAGATGTTTCTCCCCCAGCAGGGCCATGGAGCCAGGTTGTTGCTGTAACTCCTCCCTGGTAATAGGACGCCTCTCTGTCTCTCTGGGGAGCTTCCCTCAGTGTCTGCCTCAATAGAAAGTCACACTCAAGCACAGCCAGCTCCTTTGAGTGGGTCGGCCATCTTAGGTTAGCATGTCAATACCTGGCCCTGTGTTGAGTTTCCCACAGTGGCTGTCTGAATGGAAAGTCACACCCAAACCAAACAACAAACCTCACACACAAACCAACCACATCCATTCATCTCTATCAAGCAAACTGCTTTCTCTCTCCCTCAACCCGAGGCCATCCATCACCAAACTTTCTTTCTTCCTCCCTCCCTTGTGTCAACATTAGTTTTTCTCTTTCACTCCTTTTTCCCTTCGCTCTGTCCATCTCAACCGCCCATCTGTTGGTTTTCCCTCTGTTCCCTCTTTCTGATTCTGGTTTCAATCGCTCGCCTCTCAGTCATACTTATTCTTTCACACTTTATTTATTTTTCCTCTGCGTTCCTTTCCTTTCCTTTTCTCTCTCTCTCTCTCTTTCTCTCTCTTTTTCACCCCCTCTCCATTTTCTACCTGGCTCTCTCCTTTGGAGTGTGCATGAAGCGTCACCTGGATGAAAAGTGTGTGTGTGTGTGTGTGTGCGTGTGCATGCATGCGTGCGTGTGTGTGTGTGTGTGTGCGTGCGTGCGTGCGTGTGACCCAGGTCTTCGAGAGATGGTCCTGCTTTGTCAATGTGACAGAGGAAAGGAATGACTGGATTATGGTCCATTACTACTGAGGTTAAGTGCTGCCATGCTGACTGACTGACTGACTGACTGACTAACTGACTACCTGACTGGCTGGCTGGCTGACTGGCTGGCTGGCTGACTGACTGACTGACTGACTGACTACCTGACTGGCTGGCTGGCTGACTGACTAACTGACTGACTGGCTGACTATCTGACTATCTGGCTGGCTGGCTGGCTGGCTGGGTTAGGTAAGTGACTGAGGCTTCGTATCAGTGCATTCCAGTCCTGTATTGACACAGTCCACTTAGCATGTGCCTTTCCACCATCTCTATTAGATATGATCAGTGGACCTCTTTCACAAACCCTTCTTAAGAACGGACTCACTTCTGGGAGCTTCAAGGGCCATGTCTATGAGAGACATTGTCTTTCTGTTCCCATCTGAAGGCCAGGTCTTGATCATGAGGGGTTGGTAATGAATGATAAAACCCACAGAGAGAGAGAGAGAGAGAGAGAGAGAGAGAGAGAGAGAGAGAGAGAGAGAGAGAGAGAGAGAGAGAGAGAGAGAGAGGGCGGGAGGGAGGGAGAGAGGGAGAGAGAGAAGGACAGGAAGGGAGAGAGCGTGAGAGGGAGAGAGAGAGAGGGAGGGAGAGAGAGAGAGAGAGAGAGAGAGAGAGAGAGAGAGAGAGAGAGAGAGAGAGAGAGAGAGAGGGCGGGAGGGAGGGAGGGAGGGAGAGAGAGAAGGACAGGAAGGGAGAGAGCGTGAGAGGGAGAGAGAGAGAGGGAGGGAGAGAGAGAGAGAGAGAGAGAGAGAGAGAGAGAGAGAGAGAGAGAGAGAGAGAGAGAGAGAGAGAGAAGGAGAAAGAGAGGGTCTTGTTAATCAGGTGTATAGTCCATAGAGTTTTGAGGGGCAGAGAGCAGAGTGCCCCCTCTTTGATGTTACAGGTTGGCTTAGAGAAGAGTCAAGAGGGCTCTTTGATCTGCTGTAGTCACACACCTCATAGTCTTAACAAACTATGGCTTTATCTGTAGTCACACACCTCATAGTGTTAACGAACCATGGCTTTATCTATAGTCACACACCTCATAGTGTTAACGAACGATGGCTTTATCTGTAGTCACACACCTCATAGTGTTAACAAACCATGGCTTTATCTGTAGTCACACACCTCATAGTGTTAACAAACCATGGCTTTATCTGTAGTCACACAGCTCATAGTGTTAACGAACGATGGCTTTATCTGTAGTCACACACCTCATAGTGTTAACAAACCATGGCTTTATCTGTAGTCACACACCTCATAGTGTTAACGAACGATGGCTTTATCTGTAGTCACACACCTCATAGTGTTAACAAACCATGGCTTTATCTGTAGTCACACACCTCATAGTGTTAACAAACCATGGCTTTATCTGTAGTCACACACCTCATAGTGTTAACGAACGATTGCTTTATCTGTAGTCACACACCTCATAGTGTTAACAAACCATGGCTTTATCTGTAGTCACACACCTCATAGCGTTAACGAACGATGGCTTTATCTGTAGTCACACACCTCATAGTGTTAACAAACCATGGCTTTACCGGTTACTCTACTTGCCTCTTCAAGTAGGGTGGAGCATCAGTTCATAGGTCACGGAAGATATTGTGAACTGTTAGCCTGACTTTGCTTTTTCCTGTCGATCAAATGCGCCGCTCATCCCTCCATACTCCGGTCGGAACCCGGAGCGCACACACGGACACTTCAATGGAGATCCGACGGAAAGCCGGGAATTCCAGAACTAACAACCCAACGAAACTCTCTCCGTTGACATGACAGGCCTTCAGAGGCCTGGGGCTGGCTGCTGACTCATCACTGGTGGCGGGGGCCACTGTCAGATATAGGTGGAGAGTAAGGGGGGGGCGGGGGGGGGGGGGATAAGATGAGAGGAATAATGAGAGAAGAGAGGACCTGGTGTCTGGTAGTTAGCGCTGCTGAGGAGGTGTTTGAATGAGTCTCATTAATATGCAGAGAATGGAATGGCCCTCCTCAAACACAAATAAGTAAGGGGGAGGAATGTAGAGGGAAAGGAGAAAAGAGAGGGGGATGAAGGGAGGTATGTAGAGATCTTGTGTTTGTGTGGGTGTGTGTGTGTGTGTGTGTGTGTGTGTCTTTGTACGTATGCCAGTGTGCTCGGTGTGTGTACGTGTGAGTGTGTGTGTGTGTGTGTGTGTACATGTGTGAGTGTGTGTGTGTGTGTGTGTGTGTGTGTGTACATGTGAGTGTGTGTGTGTGTGTGTGTGTGTGTGTTTACGTGTGAGTGTGTGTGTGTGTACGTGTGTGTGTGAGTGTGTGTGGCCCGTTTGACACAAAGACACACTCTGTAGTCCTGGCTGCTCTGTTTACAAATGAAGCAGTGGCTTGGCTGTGTCCCCCCCCCCCCCCCCCCCCCCCCTCTCTCTCTCTCTCTCTCTCTCCCTCTCCCTCTCTTTCCCCATCTCTCTCTCTCTCCCCTTCTGGAGCCTCAGATTATCAGCATCAACGCCTGGCTTTGTGTGTCGCACCCTGGGAGGCCCCCCTTATACACCACGGCTTCCCACTTATCTTCATGAGCGCAGCGATATGTTCCTGTTTAAGACCTAACTACTTCCCATGCTTTGTATGTGGCTTGATAAAGGCAGCGGGCACTCTAATGGTAAAGGAATGGAAGGTAAGGCTCTGGCACATTCCTTTGAAATGACTTGGTGTTTGGGTTAGGGTTAGGGTTAGGGTTAGGGTTACCACTCTAATGGTAAAAGAATGGAAGGTAAGGCTCTGGCACATTCCTTTGAAATGACTTGGTGTTTGGGTTAGGGTTAGGGTTACCACTCTAATGGTAAAAGAATGGAAGGTAAGGCTCTGGCACATTCCTTTGAAATGACTTGGTGTTTGGGTTAGGGTTAGGGTTAGGGTTCCCACTCTGTGTGATGTGTTTGGGTTAGGGTTAGGGTTAGGGTTAGGGTTCCCACTCTGTGTGATGTGTTTGGGTTAGGGTTAGGGTTAGGGTTAGGGTTCCCACTCTGTGTGATGTGTTTGGGTTAGGGTTAGGGTTAGGGTTAGGGTTCCCACTCTGTGTGATGTGTTTGGGTTAGGGTTAGGGTTAGGGTTCCCACTCTGTGTGATGTGTTTGGGTTAGGGTTAGGGTTAGGGTTAGGGTTCCCACTCTGTGATGTGTTTGGGTTAGGGTTAGGGTTAGGGTTAGGGTTAGGGTTCCCACTCTGTGTGATGTGTTTGGGTTCGTCTGTCCCTTGACACTCTCCGTCCTCTTTGGATTAGACGTGTCACTCATAATGTGTCAGCTAGGCTCACTGGCTGACACACATTAGCCTGTGAATGAAGGGGGTGACCTGGTGCAAACACTAACCGCCTTCGAGAGGTTCATCTCCAAAGGGAACAGGTTAAGTCATAAAACCCTAGACTTGGAAGACAGAAGGGAAACCACGAGTGCTGTAGAATTATGTGGCGTGATCCTGAGCGCTCCCGACTTAAATAACGACCTGTGATTGGATAATTGGATCGTTTCCTTCAGGCCGCTGATTAGCTGTTCCCACAATGCATTTCCTGCGTCTCAGCTTGCATCCGTTTCACCAGTACATCCAGCTGTCAGGGCTCTGGAGCTTTACACAGACGGGTTTCTGTGTGCAGGAGGCTCATTCACAGGGGGGGGTCTCCATGGCAATAGTGATGTTCTTGCTTCTCGACGTGCCCGTGTGTTGTTTGTCTGTTTGTTTGTTGTGTGTCTTCTATTTTGTCATCTCGTCTTCGTCGTCGGTGTGTTTGCCACACACACACACACACACACACACACACACACACACACACATGCTCTCTCTCTCTCACACAAACACGCACTCAAACACTTGTACAAATCCAAGTAAAAACATTATTTTCTCTGCAAGAAGAGCAACAGAATGTCCACACTTCCTTAACGATATTTAGTATGTAATGTCAGCACCTTATGACATATATTTCATTAGAATAATTTGATTTATTCTTCTTTGTTTATGAATGAGGCCACATTCTTAGTACATATCTGTATGGATCATTTCAGCCCCATGGATAGACCCATTTGATTTGAGCCTACCTGACATTCCGTATCAGTCCCATGGATAGCACCCTCATTTTGCATTTCAGTCCCATGGAGAGCACCCTCATTTTGCATTTCAGTATCATGGATAGCACCCTCATTTTGCATTTCAGTACCATGGAGAGCACCCTGATTTTGCATTTCAGTGCCATGGATAGCACCCTGATTTTGCATTTCAGTATCATGGATAGCACCCTTATTTTTACATTTCAGTCTCATGGACGACACCCTCATTTTAACCTATCAAAGCGTTTCAGCACCATGAACAGCACCTTGGTTTTAGCCGACGTCGTCGCATTTCAGCATCATGGATAGCACCTTCAGTAGCATTTCAGCACCATGGATAGCACCTTCAGTTAGCATTTCAGCACCATGGATAGCACCTTCAGTTAGCATTTCAGCACCATGGATAGCACCTTCAGTTAGCATTTCAGCACCATGGATAGCACCTTCAGTTAGCATTTCAGCACCATGGATAGCACCTTCAGTTAGCATTTCAGCACCATGGATAGCACCTTCAGTAGCATTTCAGAACCATGGATAGCACCTTCAGTAGCATTTCAGCACCATGGATAGCACCTTCAGTTAGCATTTCAGAACCATGGATAGCACCTTCAGTTAGTGCCCCAAGTTTTGTCTGTCATTGCTTTTCAGAACCATGGATAGCACTTTGAGTTGAGCATGCCAGACCCTGCGTTTCAGCACCATGGATAGCACTTTGAGTTGAGCCTACCTGCCATAGCGATTCAGAACAATGGATAGCACTTTGAGTTGCGCCTACCTGCCATAGCGATTCAGAACCATGGATAGCACTTTGAGTTGCGCCTACCTGCCATAGCGATTCAGAACCATGGATAGCACTTTGAGTTGCGCCTTCCTGCCATAGCGATTCAGCACCATGGATAGCACTTTGAGTTGCGCCTACCTGCCATAGCGGTTCAGAACCATGGATAGCACTTTGAGTTGAGCCTTCCTGCCATAGCGATTCAGCACCATGGATAGCACTTTGAGTTGCGCCTTCCTGCCATAGCGATTCAGAACCATGGATAGCACTTTGAGTTGAGCCTTCCTGCCATAGCGATTCAGAACCATGGATAGCACTTTGAGTTGCGCCTTCCTGTCATTTCCTTCAGTGCCATGGACAGTGCCTTTTGTGCGGCCTTCCTTACATGAGTCCAACTATCCAGCCATGCTGCTCTAACTCTGGAGAAACATCAAATGATCCTAAAATGAAATACCCTACAGCTCCACAGAACAGCCTATGCACACAGAGTGTAGGGCCCTATCAGCTCCTGAGTGAAGTTATACCATATAGTGTCATTTTCATACACCGCAAGGCATTTTATTTTGGTTGTTTTTCTAAATCCTTAATGAATAAAACTACTGTGGGGGAATTTGAACAGAGAGTACGTAGATCAGACTCACTGCTCTCCCCCGTGACACCGTTGACCTCCATAACAAACGTCGATAAAAATCCTCGGGCTGTTTTCGCGAATCCATACGCTATTATAGAGAGGAGTGGGAGGAAGCTGTGGCTGAACTGATTACTGCGACACATGCCTGCCTGTACTGCTGCATCGCAGGGACGCAAATGTCAAGCCCCCCCACCCTCTCCTCCCAACACCTCTTAGGGAAAGCCATCAAGATTATGGGAGGACAGTACTCTGTATGAAATGGCCCCTCAGGACTTTCTCCTTGCTGGAGAGAGGGAGCATTTTTATTTGTATTTTTTATTTCCCTCCGTCTGAACTGTTGCCCATGATAGTGGCGTGTGGATGCG
>CM030182.1:17979894-17984894 GCA_017639675.1 Aplochiton taeniatus
CACCTAGACTTACACACACACAAACACACACACACACACACACACATTATAGATTGGTCTCGTCTGAAGGAGGATATGACCCCCCCCCCCATTACCCCCTTACAGCCCCCCCCCCCCCAGCTCCCTGCCCCCAGTAACCTTTTCTGTAACATTTAAATAAATGTAACCATTACCTGAAAGCATGGTACAACTTGAACAGGCAGCATTTAACCTTTGACCTTTGGCGAGTGCTGCCAGATAGAACAATGAGAGGAATATGGAAATGGCACCCCCAGCGCTGTGGTGCATTCATCTAACTACACACACGCACACACACACAGAGAGAGAGAGAGAGAGAGAGAGAGAGAGAGAGAGAGAGAGAGAGAGAGAGGGAGGGATAGAGAGAGAGAGAGGGAGAGGGAGAGGGAGAGAGAGAGAGAGAGAGAGAGGGAGAGAGAGAGAGAGAGAGAGAGAGGGAGAGAGACAGAGAGTGAGGGAGAGAGACAGACAGACGTTCAACCTGATTGGGTCAGCAGTGATGTCACAGTGTTCTATGGGGACTTGAACTCAAACACACCTCTGTGTGTGTGTGTGTGTGTGTGTGTGTGTGTGTGTGTGTGTGTGTGTGTGTGTGTGTGTGTGTGTTTGTGAGTGTGTGTGTGTGCTGTTTTTTGTGTGCGTGTACGTGTGTATGTTTCAGTCCCTGCCTGTGTGTGTGTGTGCCTGTCTCTTTGCCCCGGTGTATGGATGTACCTGTGTGTGTGCCTTTGTTTGTGTGTGTGTGTGTGTGTGTGTATGTGTGTGTGTGTGTGTGTGTGTGTGTGTTTGCTTGCGTGCGTGTGTGTGTGTGTGTAAAGGAGAGCCAGAGAGATTCATGGATTGTTTGGGTGATGATGTTTTATTGAACAGAAGAGAAAAGGAATCTGTTTTTCTCTCAATAGAATTCCCCCGTTCTGTCTTTCATCCTTTCTTCATTGCCCTCCATCTCTTTTTCTCTCCTCCCTCGTTCATCGCCCCTAGCTCCACTTCTCCTTATCCCTCTTCATCTTTTCTGTCGTCTCCTCCTCTTCCTCACGCTCCTATTCACTCTCTCTCTTTTCATCTTCTTTCTTTTCTTCATCTCTGGTCACACCACCTCTTTGTCCAACTCCTCTCCTCCTCCTCCTCCTCCTCCTCTCCTCCTCCTCCTCATCTCCTCCTCGTCATCCTCCTCCTCTTCCTCCTCATCTTCTCATCTCCTCCTCCTCCTCCTCCTCCTCCTCCTCCTCCTCATCTTCTCCTCCTCCTCCTCCTCATCTCCTCCTCCTCCTCCTCCTCCTCCTCCTCATCTCCTCCTCCTCCTCCTCATCTCCTCCTCGTCCTCCTCCTCCTCCTCCTCATCTCCTCCTCCTCCTCCTCCTCATCTCCTCCTCCTCCTCCTCCTCCTCCTCCTCCTCATCTCCTCCTCGTCCTCCTCCTCCTCTTCCTCCTCCTCCTCCTCCTCCTCCTCTTCCTCCTCCTCCTCCTCCCCCTCCTCCTCTTCCTCTTGCTCTTCATCCTCTGTAGGCCCTCCTTCCTTCTCAGTCCCTACCAATTAACATCCAGACCCCTTCAGCCCATAAGCCTATTGGCTGTGTGTGTGTGTGTGTGTGTGTGTGTGTGTGTGTGTGTGTGTGTGTGTGTGTATGTATGTGTGTGTTCCTGCCACTTTGCTCCCTTGGTAGTGGGAAGTGCCAGTCAGTCACTCTTCCTCCCTCCCATCCCTCTCTCCAATCTTAGACTACTACCTCCCTCTCCTCCCTCATCCCCCTCTCCAAACATACATCCCTCTCTCCTCCCTCATCCCCCTCTCCAAACAGACTTCTCCCCTCTCTCCTCCCTTTTTCTATTCTCCTCCCTTCAGACTATTCTGTGTTCCTCCTGTTTCAGAGATTTAAGTATAAGGCACACTAACCCAATTAAAGCTCTAGTAAAGCCCTTGCCATGGAAACGCTTTAAACACAGCTACAGGAAAGGTCTCGCCATGGAAACGCTTTAAACACAGCTACAGGAAAGGTCTCGCCATGGAAATGGTTTAAACACAGCTACAGGAAACATCTCGCCATGGAAACGCTTTAAACACAGCTGCAGGAAAGGTCTCGCCATGGAAATGGTTTAAACAACACTACAGGAAAGGTCTCGCCATGGAAATGGTTTAAACAACACTACAGGAAAGGTCTCGCCATGGAAATGGTTTAAACAACACTACAGGAAAGGTCTCGCCATGGAAATGGTTTAAACAACACTACAGGAAAGGTCTCGCCATGAAAATGGTTTAAACAACACTACAGGAAAGGTCTCGCCATGGAAATGGTTTAAACAACACTACAGGAAAGGTCTCGCCATGGAAATGGTTTAAACACAGCTACAGGAAACATCTCGCCATGGAAATGGTTTAAACAACACTACAGGAAAGGTCTCGCCATGGAAATGGTTTAAACAACACTACAGGAAATGTCTCGCCATGGAAACGGTTTAAACAACACTACAGGAAAGGTCTCGCCATGGAAATGGTTTAAACACAGCTACAGGAAACATCTCGCCATGGAAATGGTTTAAACAACACTACAGGAAAGGTCTCGCCATGGAAATGGTTTAAACAACACTACAGGAAAGGTCTCGCCATGGAAATGGTTTAAACAACACTACAGGAAAGGTCTCGCCATGGAAACGCTTTAAACACAGCTACAGGAAAGGTCTCGCCATGGAAACGGTGTGAGTTGTTCACCAACAGCTATTTCAGGGTCGCCATCAGCTTATTGATTTTTTATTTCCAATAACGGACCGTAGACCTGTCAGCCAGATTAATTTGGAGGGAGCAAACAGGATCTACTGCTACTCTGTGTGTGTGTGTGTGTGTGTGTATGTGTGTGTGTGTGTGTGTGTGCGTGCGTGCGTGCGTGCGTGCGTGCGTGCGTGCGTGCGTGCGTGCGTGCGTGCGTGCGTGCGTGTGTGTGTGGGTGTGTGTGTGTGTATGTATGTGTCATGTATTAGTGTTGTGTATCGGTGTTATTGTGCATGTGTGTGTGGGGACTGGAGGTATGTATTATGTACGCATTTGCTTGCCCATTTTTTGTGTATCTTCGTGTGTGCGTGTGTGCGTGTGTGTGTGTGTGTGTGTGTGTGTGTGTGTGTGTGTGTGTGTGTGTGTTTTAAATCCAGGTCAACATCGTCCGGTCTGGTCCAAAGGTATCATTATAAACCCTGTTGACTCCGACAGCCTTGGGAACAAAACAAACAAACAATTACCGATCCAATCAAACACACACACACACACACACACACACACACACACACACACACACACACTGACTGTAACCACAATCAAAAACATTGATTTTCACCTGCTCTCACCCAGCACACTGATGGAAATCAAACGCTCCTTCCTGGAAGTGCAGCAATGACTGCTGGGAGGCCCACCCCATAATAATAGTACCACTAAAAAGACATGGGAGACGCATACACACACACACACAAGAGGAAACACACATAGACTCACACAGTTAGTACTAGTTCATTTATAAAGACCTGTGACACAGAGATAGAGAGAGAGAGAGAGAGAGAGAGAGAGAGAGAGAGAGAGAGAGAGAGAGAGAGAGAGAGAGAGAGAGAGAGAGAGGTAGAGAGAGACAGACAGAGAGAGGTAGAGGTGGAGAGAGATAGAGAAAAAGAGAGAGAGAGAGAGAGAAAGAGGTAGAGAGAGAGTGAGTGAGTGAAAGAGAGAGAGAGAGAGAGAGAGAGAGAGAGACATAGAGAGAGAGAGAGAGAGAGACATAGAGAGAGAGAGAGAGAGAGAGAGAGAGAGAGTGTTTTTTACAGTAGTTCTGTGTCTGTGATTAAAGGGATGAAGCTGAAGCTGAAGCAAAAGGCTACGCAAGTGTTTGATGGACAGATAGGGCAGCCAATGGAAGCCCAGAGTTCTTAATTAGGACATGACAGGGGCAGGACGGGGGTGGGAGGAATCCAGAGCATTAGTCAAAGAACACCAGAGCTGCCACCCCAAGAGGATGTGTGTGTACGAGTGTGTCTCTGTGTGTGTGTGTGTGTGTACGAGTGTGTCTCTGTGTGTGTGTGTGTGTGTGTGTGTGTGTACAAGTGTGTCTCTGTGTGTGTGTGTGTAATTGTGTGAGTGCGTGTGAGTGCAGGTGTCTGTGTTTTTGTATGAGTGTGTCTGTGTGTGTGTGTGTGTTTTTGTGTGTGTGTGTGTGTGTGTGTGTGTGTGTGTGTGTTTCATCGCTGTGGGTGACAACAATAATAAACAGACAAACAAATAAAAGGCTGGTGATGATTCTGATCATTCTTATTAATCAGAATGTGTTAATCATAATGTACTGTATTAATCCTATTCTTATTGATCATATCTTATTAATCATACTAGTGGGGGGAGCAAAATAGCCATTTTCTGAAAATACTATAGTTATATACAGTGTATAAAGTCAGCAGAGCGTTCCACACTGTAGGTAGAACATATATATAACCTATAATTATAGAACATATATATAACATATAATTATAGAACATATATATAACCTATAATTATAGAACATATATATAACCTATAATTATAGAACATATATATAACATATAATTATAGAACATATATATAACATATAATTATAGAACATATATATAACCTATAATTATAGAACATATATATAACATATAATTATAGAACATATATATAACCTATAATTATAGAACATATATATAACCTATAATTATAGAACATATATATAACATATAATTATAGAACATATATATAACATATAATTATTGAACATATATATAACCTATAATTATAGAACATATATATAACATATAATTATAGAACATATATATAACATATAATTATAGAACATATTTTAACTCCGTTCCCCTTCCTCCTGCTCCTCCATTCAGACTGAATTGCTCTCGTTCGGAAATACGTTTCTTTGACGGAAAGAGGGCATTGTTGAAACTATTTACCAAACTTTTCTGGCACACGCATTGTACATGTAATGAGT
>CM030182.1:18024894-18029894 GCA_017639675.1 Aplochiton taeniatus
GACGCCAAACGATTGACAGGTTTCATTTTGTTTACCGTGGCTCGCTCTGGACTACAAAAATGGCGCTCAGCCTTGGCGCATATGTCCCTCTAAACGTAAAACACGACTGGTGATCGTAGTTTATGTGATCTAAGAATGTTATCCAGTGTTCATATGCTGAGACGCTAACACGTTGAAACCTGTTTATTTAACTAACGTAACGCAACTTAAATGTACTATTTCCTCTAAAGCGATTAGACTCTGTTATGTCTGTAAATATTCTAATCTAAGGTGACTCCTGATAGGTGAATAATGTATTTATATTCAGGGTGGGAAGGGGTGGACAGGGTTTATCTGTAAACAACCTTCAAACACACGGCAGATTCCTTTTAGATGCAAAATAATTAACTTCAGCCGTGTTTAATGTCAAGAAAGATTTGCCATGGATTATGATGATTTTCCTGAGTTAATAGATACACACTCATTAAGTGTCACACAGACACACACACACACACACACACACACACACACACAGACAAATACACACACACTCATTAAGTCTCACACATGCACACACACACACACACGCACACACACACACACACAGACACAGACACGCACACACACACACACACACACACACACACACACACACACACACACACACACACACCGACACACCTGTCTAACACCTTGCTTTTTGTCTTTGTTTGTGTTTCTGAATGGAGCGTGTTCGCTACAGAACCAGGTTATCTTTTATGACAAGCAATGTCTCTAATGATGCGTGTGCCAAACGAATTAGCTCATTAAAGATGGCCCTCAGTGCACACACACACACACACACACATCTCACAGATCCTTAACGAGCACCTGCTCTGCTGATGAAAGACAGAGGGAGATCATTATAACAACGAGAGAGGGGGGGAGGAAGGGAGGGAGGGAGGGAGAGAGAGAGAGAGAGAGAGAGAGAGAGAGAGAGAGAGAGAGAGAGAGACAGAGAGAGAGAGAGAGAGAGAGAGAGAGAGAGAGAGAGAGAGAGAGAGAAAGAGAGAGAGAGACAGAGCGAAGGAGAGAGAGAGAGAGAGAGTGAAAGAGAGCGAGACAAAATGAGGATCAAGGAGAGATAAATATAACCTTATAGTGGTTCCATCTTCAGATCAATATTTGTAAAGAGCATTATTCACATATACGATATCATAAAAAGACACTTCGTTAGAATATAAATATGCCACGGTTCCTCTGTCCTCATTAGTCATGTCCCCAATAACTTAGAAACACGCTCTTTACAAAAAGGAGTCTTCGGTCCCCATTAGTCACGTTTACATGGACTCAGAAACACGTTCTTTACTGAAAGGTGTCTTAATGTGTTGAGATTGTATTCCAGGCAGTGTAAGAGCAAACGGAAGTGAAAATATCTCTGTTGGGCACGGCCCCTCATGCTGTACTTCATCTTTCGGAGACATCTTTCATATTGATATTGTTTCTGAGACATCTTTCATATTGATATTGTTTCTGAGACATCTTTCATGTTGTTTCTGACTAATTTACGTAACTCTCTATCATTTTTAAACTGTGTCGCTTTCAATTCCAATTCCTTTTTTTTTCATGACTGTAAAGAAAAGCAATATAGACACAGCAAATAAAGAACAGATTACAACAACAATCAGCCTTTTAAAACAGTATTGTGTGTGTGTGTGTGTGTGTGTGTGTGTGTGTGTGTGTGTGTGTGTGTGTGTATTATTTAGTGTGCACAGCAGTGGAGTTTCACGAAAACATTGTGGACTTTCGCTCTCCATCTCTCTATCTTTCCTTCTCTAGCCGTTAGAGAACTACAGTTCCCAGGGGTGCTTGATGGGGATGAGGAGGTCCAACTCTTTCTAGCTGTACAAGTAGCAGTCAGAGAACTAAAGTTCCCACCGGAGTGATGGGTACTTGATTCCCTCTAGCTGCAACATTAGTAGTGGAGCTGGCTGATTCTGATTCCCACTGGCTGTAGTCCCAGTAGCAGGCTGAGAACTACAGTTCCCACCAGAGTGATCGGTGGTGCTGTCATCCTAGTGGTAGAGCTGGCTGCAGCTTACTGTCTCTAGCTGTAGTCTCAAAGTTAGCAGTCAGAGGACTACAGTTCCCAGCAGAGGCCCTTACTATGGTTAGATTGATTGGTGTAGCACCAGGTTAGACAAGACATCCTGACAGGAGAAACCCACTCACTCTCTGTCTCCTTGTTTCTCTCTTTCATACATTCCCTAACGTAGACACGCGCACACACACACGCACGCACGCACACACACACACACACACGCGCACATACACACACACACACACACACACACACACACACACACACACATACTGTATATAAGTGTACCTGCAGAAAAGCATGGACACCCATGGGCAGAGATATATATATATATATATATATAGAGAGAGAGAGAGAGAGAGAGAGAGAGAGGGAGAGACAGAGACAGAGACAGAGACAGAGACAGAGATAACTAGGTTGGAAGCAGACAAAAGGCCAGTATGGAAGGACAGAGTGGACCTGAGGATCTCCTCTCTCCTCATTACAGCTCCTCAGCCTGTCTTCAACCAGGTCCTCCCCTAAGGCTAGGCCTGGAGTGCTCATTCATGCTCTGCTGCAGACGGAGCCGGAACCAATGACTGAACCAGACCCCTACTCCGACTCTCAGAACCAGCAGCACACCCGGAAACAGAGGTCTACTCAGAAACAGAAACAGAGCTCTACTCAGAAACAGAGGTCTACTCAGAAACAGAAACAGAGCTCTACTCAGAAACAGAGGTCTACTCAGAAACAGAGGTCTACTCAGAAACAGAGGTCTACTCAGAAACAGAAACAGAGCTCAGAGCTCTACTCAGAAACAGAAACAAACTTCAGCCAGTGTTTAAGTGAGGAAATACTGTGTGATTGAGTGTGCAGGGCTTTGTGTGTTTGCGTTTGTGTGTCTTAGAAGGTGTGTGTGTGTGTGTGTGTGCATGTTTGATGATTGTGGTGTGTGTGTGTGTGTGTGTGCGTGTGTGCGCGTATTTGATGATTGGTGTGTGTGTGTGTGTGTGTGTGTGTGTGTGTGAGCCCTGAGGAGAAGCTCTACTGAAGGAGAACAGCTTCTCTCTGTGTAGTTCAGCTCACCTCACCGTCATCCTGTCTCCTTAGACACTTCAGAGAGGGGAGAGGGAGAGGCTGTCAGATCATCCACATTGTACGTGTCTGAATCTCCATAGGGAGGGAGGGAGGGAGGGAGAGAGGGAGGGAGGGAGGGAGGGACCGTCAGTCTAGAACTCAGAAAAGGGCGGGAGAGGAAAAGAATGGAATTAAAAAAGAAATATAGAAGAGTTTAAGAGAAGAACATAGACAGGAGACATAGGTAGAGAGAGAGAGAGAGAGAGAGAGAGAGAGAGAGAGAGAGAGAGAGAGAGAGAGAGAGAGAGAGAGAGAGAGAGAGAGAGAGAGAGAGAGAGAGAGAGAGAGAGAGAGAGAGAGAGAGAGAGGGAGAGAGAGATAGAGAGAGAGAGACAGAGCCTTTGGGCAAGGAACTGAAACACTAACTTTTATCTAACTTTATTCAACTTGTTTTGAGAGCATGATCTCACAAGATGGGAGGTTCTTATTACAGGAGCAGATCTGAACAGATCAGATATGATCCCACCCCGACATAAATCTCAGATCCTTCTCAAACATTCCCATCCTGTAAAAATCCAAATCAATCAAATTTGGGCATGTTACCTAGCAACCAGCTGTAATCTCTCTCTCTCTCTCTCTCTCTCTCTCTCTCTCTCTCTCTCTCTCTCCCTCTCTCTCTCTCTCTCTCTCTCTCTCTCTCTCTCTCTCTCTCCCTCTCTCTCTCTAATACATAACCCACCAATACACACCAGTCAGGCACCACAGAGACAGCTGTCTCAGATTAGCATGTAAAGCCCCCCCCCCCCCCCCCCTGTCTTCTTCCATTTTGGCCCGTGTCTGTCGGCGCTGATTCCAACGCCCTCTTTCATTTGCATGCATTCATTAGGCGGGGCGCTCTCTCCATCCCCCTCTCTCCATCCCCCTCTCCTCTGCAGCCCGTGGGCTGTCATTCTCTGACAGCGGCGCAACAAAGCGCCGTAAACACGAGGATACCAGGGTGGGCTCCCATCAGGAACAAAGAACTGAGAGAGAGAGAGAAAGAGAGAGAGAGAGAGAGAGGGAGAGAGGGAGAGAGGGAGAGAGAGAGAGAGAGAGAGAGAGAGAGGGAGGGGGAAACGGGGGTAGAGGGAGAAGTGTGTGTGTGTGTGGTGGTGGTGGTGGGGGGGGGGGGGGTCACTTTGAGACGGATTGGGGAGGAGAGAAAACAATTAGAGAGAAAAGAAGAGGTGATGGTGAAGGAGGGCAAAGGAGTGAAGATGACTGAGAAGTAGAGAAGGATGACACGGATCTAAATAGAAGATTGAACATATGGAAAGAGGGATAGAGAGGGAGGAGGGACAGGAAGAGAGGGATGGTTAAGAGAGATCGAAAGTGACAAAGGGATGGGATTGGAGGGATATATAAAAAGGAGAGATAGAAAGAAGGAGAGAGATGGGGTAAAGGAGAGATGGAAAGAGAGGTATGGGGTTGGAGGGATATATAAAAAGGAGAGATAGAAAGAAGGAGAGAGATGGGGTAAAGGAGAGATGGAAAGAGAGGGATGGGGTTGGAGGGATATATAAAAAGGAGAGATAGAAAGAGAGAGATAGGGATGGAGGGATATTTAAAAAGGAGATAAAGAAAGGGGGGATGGGGTTGGAAGGATATATAAAAAGGAGAGATAGAAAGAGAAGGATGAGGTTGAAGAAACAATTATTCATTAATATAAATAATCAATCAGATGAATGTACTTGTTCTGCGTCCTCTCATAGTGTTAATGCTAACTATGGTTATATTCATAGGACATAGGAAGCACTGAAGATTACATTTTCCTCTATGCACTTTGAAAATACACATCTCAATTTGATATTCTTATAACAGTATCAAAACACTCACTCCATCTCCC
>CM030182.1:18069894-18072394 GCA_017639675.1 Aplochiton taeniatus
GGAGTTTACAACAGTCACACAGTGGCCCTGTTTCTCTGTTAGGAAGTGGATTCACACCCTGAGGGCCTCAGTTATCATTCAGTTAAGCCTCAATAATCTTGATATTTTAATAATCACCTATTTTTGTTTCTCCTTAATATAGATAATAGATAATAGATCTGTAAAATCAGAGTAGTGCTTCGAATGGTTGTGTGGCCTGGGCTTTGCTTGGCTGTGTAACCTGGGCTTTGATTGGCTGTGTGGCCTAGGCTTCGATTGGCTGTGTGGCCCGGGCTTCGATTGGCTGTGTGGCCTGGGCTTTGATTGGCTGTGTGGCCTGTGCTTTGATTGGCTGTGTGACCTGGGCTTTGGTTGTCTGTGTGGCCTGGGCTTTGATTGGCTGTGTGACCTGGGGTTTGATTGACTGTGTGGCCTGGGCTTTGATTGGCTGTGTGGTGGTCAGGTAATCCTTATCGGTTGGACATATAATACATTTATTAATTATTTCTTTAATTAATTCCTTATAGGATAGGAAATTAATTTTATGTTCTTACTTTATACAGGTATCTTTGCTTGACAGTCAGCTTTTCTTAGTGTAGTACATTTTAAATGTTTTTATTCATTAATTGAATAATAATAATATCTGGTCTGCATATGAGGCTGGAAGAGGTTTTCACCTATATTAATGCTATGGTCGCTGTATTTGGCTTACTCTACTTTGCTAGCTGACAGTCAAAGGTAGTTGAGTTAGCTAGGTCTCATTTGCGTTAGCATTACGAAAAAAATGTATTATTCATGGCGAGCGTGCAAAATTGAAACAGACGTTGACTAAAAGGATTTTTTCCACCTGCTTTGTGTTTCTGTGTTTAATAAAAACAATTTTTCTTCATCCGTCATGATCTTATATCGGTCCTGTCATGTGGTAGTTTATTACAATACGCTCAAAGTAACTTTTCTCTGACACACCGCACCAACCGACTTTTATCCCTTTATTAGGCAGTTTCAATAACATTTACTGACATGCAGCGGTCCAAATAAGACGCCGTTTCAAAAGAAACCGAGGATCAAGTGATTATTTGAAAATGACATTGATTCGCTCGGCGTGCAATATCTCTATGAATGTTGGGCGGTTGATTCTCAAACAACCCCGTTTTAATGGGTTTGGCACGGCGCGGCGTTGCTTCGTCACATTAAAACTGTCAAAGCAAGTCGGTTGACGGGCTGGTTCTCCTTCATTCAAAGTGACATTGATAGGTAATTGGGATCATTTGACGTGCCTAGCGCTGCTCCAGAAGAGCCCAGTTGACGTTTATGACTCCATGAAGTTGGTTATCGAGCATTGGGGCTGACACTATTTGAAGGTTGATATCATGGGATGTGCTTGACGGTAACATTCAAGGCGACATTTGAAGTCGTTGGTATATGAATTTTGCACATTCAAACTGTCAAACTGACGCTGTTTCACATCAGGTGGGTCCATCATATTTATTGGGAGTAATGACTGATAAACTAACTGTCTGGCTTTGCTCTCCCCCTCCCCTCCTCTTTCCCCCTCTTTCTCTCCTTCTCACTTCTCTTCCCCTCCTCCTCCTGTTCCCTCCTTCTCCCCCTCTCCTCCTCTTCTTCCTTATTTTCCTCTCCCATTCTCTCTGATCACTTTCCTTTTAACTCCTTCATTCTTCATTTCTTTTTTCCTCCCCCCTATCTCCTCCTTTCTCCCTCTCTCTCTCTCCCCCTCTTCCCCCCCCCCCCCCCCCCTTCCTCTCCCTCTCTTTCTCCACTTCTTTCTCCCCCTCTCCCACCTCTCCCCTCCTTTTTCACCTTTCTCTCCCCCCTCTCCCCCTATCTCTCTCTCCCTCCTTCTCCCCACCCCCCCCCCCCCCCCCCCCCCCCCCTCTGACAGCCGACCCCCTGGATGGTTATGAATACCTGGACATTCCAGGGATCAGGAGGAACCAGGCGGGACGTTACGAATGCAAGGCCAGTAACGACGTGGCCAATCCCGATGTCAAATACGTCAACATCATCGTCAACTGTGAGTCACACTCGTAGTCCATCAGTCAACTGGGAAAAGACTTCACTAGTTACATTAGACTCACGTTCTGTTCTTCTTGTACATTTTCAGAAAGATATCACACATAAATTCATATTATTGTTCATAGTGAGAAGTGGTTTGTAGCAAGCGGCTGGGGGCATAGGAAACAAACAGATGACACTGACATGGCAGCCAGTGAAAAAACATGAATAAGATTATATTTGAAAAAGATGAATTAATAAGATTATATTTAAGGCCTGTGTTACAGTTTAAGGAAAAAGATGAATTAATAAGATTATAATTAAGACCTCTGTTACAGTTTAAGGAAAAAGATGAATTAATAAGATTATAATTAAGACCTCTGTTACAGTTTAAGCCATTGGGTTGGTTATTGATACATATATTGAAGAACTTAAGTTAGCAGGGATAATTAACTAATTCAAAAAAGTGACACCTAGTCTCTCAAGATAATGACTAATTGGAAAT
>CM030182.1:18079894-18122394 GCA_017639675.1 Aplochiton taeniatus
CTATGAAACGTTTTCATCCCCCCCACACCCACCCAGGCTCTCCAACGCCCAGGGCATTAGCATCCAGATGGTAGGGTCCACCACGGTCCTCATGATCTCCAACGTGACCGAGGAGGATTATGGGAACTACACCTGTGTGGCTACCAACCGACTGGGCATCCAGAACGCTAGCCTCTTCCTCTATAGTGAGTATACTACCATGCTAACATGCTAACACGCTAACACACCACCATACACACTACATACTACCAACTGACTGGGCATCCAGAACGCTAGCCTCTTCCTCTATAGTGAGTATACTACCATGCTAACATACTACCATGCTAACACACCACCATACACACTACACACTAGCACGCTACCATGCTAACACACCACCATACACACTACATACTACCAACTGACTGGGCATCCAGAACGCTAGCCTCTTCCTCTATAGTGAGTATACTATCACGCTAACATGCTAACACGCTAACATGCTAACACACCACCATACACACTACATACTACCATGCTAACACACCACCATACACACTACACACTACCACGCTACCACGCTAACACACCACCATACACACTACATACTACCAACTGACTGGGCATCCAGAACGCTAGCCTCTTCCTCTATAGTGAGTACACTACCACGATAACACACCACCGTACACACTACATACTACCACACTAACACGCTAACACACCACCATACACACTACATACTACCACACTAACACGCTAACACACCACCATACACACCACACACTACATACTACCACGCTACACACTACACCTGTGGGGCCACCAACAGACTGGGCATCCAGAACACGCACACATGGCATTTATCAAACTAGCTTCTTCTTCTGTGGTAGGTAAGAATTATTCTCTGTAAAGAGCAGGGAACACAAGCCCTCAGCACAGGCTATTAAACTGCTATGACTTCATCTGACCAGTAGGTGTCACTCATGGCTAATGAGTCAATACCGCTGTTGATGTGACATTGGGAATCTGCATGCAGATGGTGAGGGTTGAAAGTAGGGGATCATTCTTTTTAATAACTTCTTGTTATTTTTACTGGGTTTGGCGTAAAGAAAGCAGATATGTTACCTTCTCCGATCTGTTTGCAGAGTTTTGATTGTTGATGATTATTTGATCATTTTGATTGAGTGGGCTTGTGCCAATCTCCAAGTCCATGGCCAATACCGTACTTTTTCTTTCCGTTAGGTCATAGCTAGGGATAGGACGCCATACTGTAAAGGAAGTGAAAGTGTGATTCTAAAAGATTTCTCTCTTTCTTTCCTTCTGTCTTTCTTTCTTTCTTTCCCCCTCTGCTTATCCCCCCCCCCCCCTCTCTCTCTATCTATCGCTCTCTTCGTCTGTCTTTCCCCCCTCTCCTTACCCTGCCTCTCTCTCTCTCTCTCTCTCTCTCTCTCTCTCTCTCTCTCTCTCTCTCTCTTTGTCTTTCTCTCTCTCTGTCTCTCTCTCTGTCTCTCTCTCTGTCTCTCTCTCTCTCTCTCTCTCTCTCTCTCTCTCTCTCTCTCTCTCTCTCTCTCTCTCTCTCTCTCTCTCTCTGTGTGTTCAGGACCAGGTACTGGACGGGACATCAATGGGTCAGCCTGTGTATCTCGCTCCGTATGGTTACTGCTGGCCTGCGTCACCTGCCTTGTCTTCAAGTCTTAATGCCCCTCCAATCGTCCACCAACCTACGCCCGCCGCTGCCAGACCTCCCCCTCCCCCCTGGTGTCACCCCCCCCCCCCCCCCCATCTCTCCAGCCCAGACTGTTCCCCTTACAGAAAAACACGATTCTGACTTTTTCCCCAAAACACACTCCTTAGAGATTTAGAATAATATATAGATGGGTCCTGGAGAACAAATGATTCCTTTTTGGCAACTACAAACATGACGTTTCAAAGGAATATTTCTTTTTTTTACACTCCGATATCTTATTTTGTTGTTTTGTCTGTTTCTCTCGTGTGTGGGGGTTGAGGGGGGCGGGACTGGGGAACTGGTGTTGAAAGGAGTTTTACAGTGAAGTGACTCCCTCTAGTAAATACAGCCTACAGCTTAAGTGCTTATTACTAAACGTATTGTTCCATTCATACCTTTACTTTACCTGAGGATAACGAGCAAACAGGTCTGCAAATATCAAGAGAACGCACAACATTACACAACACTACACAACACTACACCACATGACACAACATGACACAACATGACACAACATGACACAACATTATAGATTAGGCAGGTTTCTGTCTGTGGAGACAAACACCCGAACGCAGGCAAAAAACAACAAGGAGACAAACTTTGTGTACTTAGTTCATTTTAACAGTGGTATACGTACTATACGTACTATTTTCACGTACTGTCAAAAAGAAATAATGCAGTTCTTAGATAAATAAGCCTGGCGTCTTTAAATGAATCGCTGAGGAAGCCATCGTCTCAGTTGGTTTGAACATAAAGATGTTAGTTTGAAACCTGAGATAAGCTACCAAGAACAAACGTCTCAAACTCTGCTCCGCTGCTTCAAAACATTCATTTTTCTAACAAAAAAACAAAAAAAGAAGTTAACTTAGCAAACCATCAGTAACATTGATGCGCACTGTAAATAATAAAATTTTGTACTTCTCTAAGATAAAAAAAGAAGAGTCGCCCTGCCTCAGTAACCACAGCAGCAAGTGACAGGGGAATCGCACTGTAGGTACGGTATGCTACTATCGCCCCCTGCACTGACCAGCTGTGTCCACTAGGTGGCAGACTGTATTTACCTTTACAGTATTACCATAATACTATTTACTTTGTTTTATTTTCTTTCGTTTGGTCAACTTTCTTCATTCGTATAATTCCAGTATGAATGAAATACCCATGTAATATCTGTGGGAGTTGGAATAGGATTGTACGACACCTATGAATGATGATTACAAGATGGTATGAACATCATAATATATGGCTTTCCCCCCCTTGTTTTAATTTAATTTAGTTGTTTATGTGTGTGTATATATATATACTTGAATCCAATGTTCCTTATATGAAAATACAAATCCAAAATGTGTCCATGTTGCTAAATAGGTAAGTGATTTGTTGAAGATTGTCTGATTGATCAGTGTTGGAAACAGTATGCTGTTACACTTGGAAGTTAACAACCACCGAGAAAAAACGGTTTTAAAAGATTCAGTATTGAGAAAAAATGTAGTGTTCTTTTTTTAGGGGGAGTCCCTTATTGTACCGACCGTCCTTTCTGTTGACAGCAGAGGTCGTAGTTAACATTTTATTGAAATTTGACAGGTTGTAATTAATAAGGAAATACAAAGCCTCTTCAAACTAATGATTGAACAAAACCTTTAATAACCCCCTAGTCATCCATAACTTCCTGACCTTTGAACCCCGTGCCAATAGACCGTTGTCAACGTTACCACAGTTTCAAAACAAACCCCTTTTCTCTCTCTCTCTCTCTCTGTGTGTGTGTTCAGGTGAAAAGGGAACTGAACTGAATTTAAACAGTATTCTCCTGCACTGTCAAAACACACACACACACACATACCACATGTATTATAGCTCACCTGTTGCCAATAAAGACTTTTCGCCCACTTTTTTCCACAGTAAATGCTTTTAACACATACATGATTGTGTGAGTTTGGAATGCTACTTTATTTCAGTTTCTAGTATACAGGACTGAATTTAAAGCTGGATGTGAAGTGATGTTTTCTTTAAAAAAAAAAAAAAAAGCAGAGGCACTTGTTGAACATTGTCTGTTAATGCCTCAAAATGACAAAATCGGATTTTACAAATACCTAAAATGGCGGCCATGTCTGTTTTTGTACATGGGGTACAGTGTGTGTGAGTAACAAGCACTGGTTTGATCCGAGACCTCTCTCCGTGTGAGGTCCAGTCTGCTAACAGTATACTCAGAACTTTTTACTTCTTAAACTGGTTTCAACGGTTCAAAAGAGGAGAGTAATCTCTTGTATTAACTGAATCTCTGTGCCCTTTCTGGAGTTTAGATAGGTCTAACATGTGTGAAAAGCCTTATAACTGTAAAGGGAACGTAATGAATGCGTCTATATTTGCATAGTCTCATGCATAGTATTTTGAATGTTTTCGAAAGGTAAGATTTGCATCCATAGAACTATAGTATTATGAATGGGAGACGAACACATTTTGAGCAGAGGTAGTCTAGCGGATGACCAAAGAAATTAGATATCTCTGGCGTTGCCCATGACAACAGTACGGCGTCAAGGCACACGGATATGTCCTTTCTACTTCTTATAGTTCTGTGTTTAGCTCTGTATAGTTCCAAATGCCATTCCTACGCCTGTCTGTAAGTCACAACGTAACCTGTTGGCAGAGTGGGCTGCCCTTGTGGATGACTGGCAGCAACCTTTGTCCAATGACATGTTCAGTGTACAGAATATAGCCCAATCGGCTGAGAGCTAAAAGGTGACCAATGGTCAGCTTAGTTTGCTGTTAGCACCAGATTTGATAAAGTCACGGTGTGTTTTGGTTAAGTATATTAAACTGGTATTCATAACTACGAGGTTAATTAACGATGACACCTGCTACCTACAAGAAGACAAAAGGTTAAAGGTCATTCAACTCGTTCCCGCCGGAATCATCCGTGGCCCTACGTTAGGTACTATGGACCACCGCTTTGGGTGATTGTCGACATACTATTCACTGTTCTATAAATAAATGAGTAGTTTACCAGTTTACCGTACTTCCCAAACGCAATTATTCACGATCAAACAATTCAAATTATTTGGTGAAATGACTGATATGACCCCATACATAATTATGTAATTATAATTTACATGGCTGTGTTGAAGTTTCTAGTTAGCAGTGTGTGTGTGTGTGACACTTACCACCCAAGGCCATGATAACATTGCTAGTTCTTTTTATTTTTATTTTTATTTTATTCTGCTCCACGTTTGTCTATTTTAACCAAACTCTCTCTGGAGTGACTGAATGCAGAATATTTCCAAAATATAGTCAACGCTTTAAGATTGTTTGTTGCTACATTTCAGAGTTCGAAAAGAAAAATGGAATGTTGTGTTGTCACTTCCCTTGTCACACGAAATGGAGAGGAATGATTGGCCAAAGACAGGAAATGCAGAGTAGAAATGTCCCCTTCTGTTAAATTGGATTTGCATTGTTTATTGTAAAAATAAAAACTTATTGAGGTGTGGTTTATAAATATTAAAAATGTAATTAAAGGTATACAAAGAAAATGGTTAAAGACGCAAAATAAAGTTGTTTGAAATCTGTCTTATATGTATTTGAATGTTGAGCGAGGAACCTGTTTCTTTTGCAGAAAGCTTGAAACACACAGTATCTTACCGGTACTATTGTGTTAACAACAACATGTTACATCAAAATAAAAGAATACATGTATTGTTATAGTCGCTTGTGTAAAAGTTCTGTCCTAGTAAAAGCCTCATGGTTTTTTGATATCAAGGCCAGTTACACTATGTTAGATTCATTAACAAATATGAAATTATAAAATGGTTTTGTGGAATATTCCACATTCTGATTAGCCATAGACATTCATATTTATTCATTCAAAGGCAATCTTTTGCATCTCATTATTTCAGAAGAACATTCTGCTGCAACATAATAGTCAATCTAGGCTGTGTTCGGAATCACCTACTACGCATCCTTAACATACTAAGAAAATAAAGGAGTAGGCAGTATGCCAGTAGATAGTATGTGAAAAATGAGTTCCTGGATGACACACTAATTTGGGGAACATTTTGAGTACCAGAGAGACTGTGTTTCCCGCCCCAGAATGCAATGCGTCAACTTCGTTCTGGTCACATGTTCCAGTTAAGTATACTAACAATTTAAGCAAATCTTTGTTAAAAAAGTATTAAACTAGATTTCAGTTTCAGTAAACAGTATGTGCTCATTGAGTATATAGTAGGCAGTATTCAAGTATGTGGTTCCGAACATAGCTTTAGAGAACAGGCATCTGTAGTACCTGAATGAGATACACTACCCAGATTCTCCAGAGGGTGTCGCTGTTGTCCGTTGATTGAGAATGAAGCTATGCAGCATTTTCTCACATAAAAGGACCCCACCTTCTTACAGTAAACGGTGGCTCAGAGACAACAAAACGTCTCAAACGGAAACAGACTGGTGGCTAAGATCATCATATTCAGACATGAGTTTGAAAAGACTCAGGGTAAAATACATTTCAGAGCATTAGCGTTGAAACAGATTGATTTGTTTATTAAATAAACACTGAAACTGATGATGGTAATTGGCACATTTGATTTATTCTGAAAACAGACATTAAAACCATTGTTATTTTTTTTTGTTTAATTTTTTTTCTCGCAATTCTTTGATAAGGTCAAAACTGGACATTGCACTCACTGGAACATAAGGAAAAAGTGTTTTTTAGTTTGCTTCGTTTTTATTCTATTTTGTATAGATTTTTTATATTTTATTTTTTTTAACATCAGTGCAAGAGTAAATGCTCCAAATTCATATCAAACTGTCATCAACAACACCAAAGACATCAAAACGAAGCGGTCACACATTAGTTTCCCCTGGCGGCGGGAAAAAAACGTTCCTCTTGGAGGGAGAGTTCCCATCATGCATCTGGGTTGCTGTTTCATGCTCGATGTTCTCGGTTGGTCCTGTCAGACCACACTGTTTTACAACACTTACATTTGTCGAAACCGTAATATGGAGTCAACACATTCTTCAAAAGGCCTTTCGGTTCTTCTCTATGTGCACAAAGGCAGAAGACCTGTTTTAAAAAGGGCTGTAAACTTCCCTTGAACGAGTCAAGCAGAACGGTATCTTTTTTAATTTTTTTACCATGTTGAGCACTATAGTTTGTACAAAGCCGAAACAATCCCACCAAACGCCAAAGTCAAACAGTTGGTATGTGTGCAATATCAAAATTGTACATTTTAATTGTCTAGCTAATCTCTAGCTATCTAGAGATAGCTAATCTCTAAATAGCTAGAGATAATCTAATCTCTAGCTATCTAAAAAACTGACGTTTGATTTTTATGTGGGGATCATTCAGACAGTGTACAATCGGAAACCTTGATACATTCTATTTGCCATTAAATGTATAATATTTTCTCTTGCCATTTCAATCCAGAATAACGGACTTGGTTGTAAAAACAAAAGAAGTGATCAAGCTAAAATGCGTTACGGTTTCCAAGGCAGCCGTAGTGTAGCATGCACTGACAGCACATTTATCATGGGATTTCTTTGTTACCCAGCAGGGTTGATATATTTACCCAGTGACACACACACACACACACACACACACACACACACACACACACACACACAGCCTAGCATCACAGATCTTCCTCTTCCTCCTCCTCACCACTTTATCTTAGTGTAGCTTGAGCTAAAACAACGCCATGTTGGAAACTCTCCCCCCGCCATGAGGAAAATCATTTCCACACAAAGAGAGGAACAACAAATAGAAAGAGACAGCTCTCCCTATGGGGAACATGGAGCAGCCTGGGTGGGATTGAACTTGGAGTAATCATCATCATCATCATCATCATCATCATCATGGTTATCTTTTCATTGTTAAGGTTAACTTTGTTACTCTGGACTATAATTCAACTTTCTATTGGTCTGCCTTGGAGCTCGCGTCTGCAGGGGCGGAGTCCTCCTCTGCTTTACTCTCCGCTGCAGCATCTGGGGTGGGGGTGGGGGGTGGGGGGGGGTGGGGGGTGAGGCATGAGGAGAGAAGAGAGGGAGGGAGGGAGGGAGAGGGGGAGGGAGGAAAAGAGGACAGATATGAAAGAGACAGCTGATGTTCACATCTTATAAAGCAGCAACAATATGACAGCAGTCTGGAGATCACCAGAGGCCAAGGTCACCCCCCCTCCACACACACACACACACACACACACACACACACACAGGGCTTGATGTGAGGCTGGAGGTATAATTTGACCAACGCTGAAATTAAGTTAAAGTGACGACAATCTCATGGATTTGAATGAGTTTTCTAAAGTTCCTGGACTTAACTATGACAATGTCACAATGCGTCTTTTTAAATAAACTTGACTTGACTTGAATCTTAATTCCCTGAAGAGAGTGATGTCACAATGACCTCATCGCCTTTAAATAGACTGAGGCAGACGTTCAGGAGTGACATCATGGCAACCAGCCAGTCATCATCCTCCACTGGGAGGGTTGAGTGTGTGTGTGTGTGTGTGTGTGTGTGTGTGTGTGTGTGTGTGTGTGCTTCATGGGTCGAGTGTGCCCTTCCATGTAAGCCTGTGTGGGAATGTGTTAATTTGAGCACCCCACACGGTAGCTGTGAAATGTGTGCGTTTGGTGAAATATAAGTGTGTTTGGTAATATGTGTGTGTGTGTGTTTGGTAAAATGCGCGTGTGTGTGTGCGTGTGTTTGGTGATGCGTGTGTGTGTTTGGTGAGGCGTGTGTGTGTGTGTTTGGTGATGTGTGTGTGTGAGTCACAGCAGTGAGTCATATGAGAGCCACTTAGGACCAGACAGCTGATGGTCAATTAAACAAACCCAAAGGTAGAAACAGAGAGACTGAGAGAGAGAGAGAGAGAGAGAGAGAGAGAGAGAGAGAGAGAGAGAGACAGAGAGAGAGAGAGAGAGAGAGAGGGGGGGTGCTGTTTCTGCTAGACGCTTCATGACGAGATCCAGGAATTGAAGGAACGTCAGGTCTGCAGCTAAAGGACTGTCTGGACAGTCAGGGGAGGAAGGACTGGACAGTCAGGGGAGGAAGGACTGGACAGTCAGGGGAGGAAGCGTGAGTTCTCGCCAGCACGGGGGTCAAGAAGTCAGAACGCAGCGAATCAGGACCGTTACACTAACAGGACCATCACAGGATTCTGAATGAAACCAAACCATCAGCATAGACACATATTACATATCCAGAGCGAAAAAGGCTATTTCTAATGACTCAGTCACCTGTAGGAAATCACCTGTTATGCTGCCCACCTCCATCACTGTGGTGCTCTCGAAGATAGTTCACCTGTTATATCTCCTGTAACATGCTGTACGACCTTTGACCTGTTATATCTCCTGTAACATGCTGTACGACCTTTGACCTGTTATATCTCCTGTAACATGCTGTACGACCTTTGACCTGTTATATCTCCTGTAACATGCTGCATGGCTGTACGACCTTTGACCTGTTATATCTCCTGTAACATGCTGCATGGCTGTACGACCTTTGACCTGTTATATTTCCTGTAATATCCTGCATAGCTGTACGACCTTTGACCTGTTATATTTCCTGTAATATCCTGCATGGCTGTGCAACCTTTGACCTGTTCTTTTTCCTGTCTGGCTGTGTGTGTTCTCGGCGTGTGTCAGACGTCGGGGCGTAGCCACCCTCCCTGACCATCGTGAGGCTCAATCAGAACACCTGTTATTTTTCCACTCCGCTACACACTAGGTAGCCAACCCGACCAGGTGGTAACTATGACAACAGAGAGACCCAGCTTCCTAGGCGACCTAGTTTTTCCTCCATCTGTGCGTGAGTCGGAGAGTGTGTGTGTGTGTGTGTGTGTGTGTGTGTGTGTGTGTGTGTGTGTGTGCGTGTGACTTTGTGTGTTTGTGTATTGTGTGTGTGTGTATGTGTATTATGTGTGTGTGTGTGTGTGTGCGTGTGTGTGTGTGTGTCTGTGTATACTTTGAAGGTTGGGGAGGATGTGTGTGTGTGTGTGTGTGTGTGTGTGTGTGTGTGTGTGTGTGTGTGTGTGTGTGATTATGGAATAAAATCTATACCAGGTGTGTGTGTGTGTGTGTGTTTGTGTATTGTGTGTGTGTGTGTGTGTGTATACTATGAAGGTTGGGGAGGATGTGTGTGTGTGTGTGTGTGTGATTATGGAATTAAATCTATATTTTTGTGTTGGTGGATATATTTATACCTGTATGTGTGTGTGTCTGTGTTTTATGCGTGCGTGTGTGTGTGTGTGTGTGTGTGTGTGTGTGTGTGTGTGTAACCTCTCTCCCGCAGAGCTTCACGGTGACTACACTCCATTGGTTACCTGACTGCTTCACCCAAAACAGGAAGCGTGTGTTCACTGTGCTGGATCCTGTTGGCCCGTTGAGGTTTCAACCTTTGGTCTGTTGGCCAGTCTCTACACTCAGGTTTCATACATGAATATCCAGCAGCCTTCACAATAAGAGCATCTAGCAGAAGCACCACACCTTCACAATAAGAGTCCTTAAGTAATTCAACTCAAAAGATTAGCTGTTAGCTCATTCAAGCACTTAACAATGGGGTCCAAAAAATTACTGGACAAGATAAAAGCACACTTATTCTTTTTTATAATACGAATAAGAAATATGATTTGGTTTGCTTTGAGTTTCTGACTTATCTTTGAGATCTGAGTTGGATCATAAAGCTAAAAATAGTTAACCCAAAAAAAAAACGTTACTTTCCGAACTGTACTCGGTGTCAAGGTATGAAAACTTAATCGCAAATGTATTTAACTTGAATTGGAGTGATCGACTTTAGGTGTCTTCGAAGGCCAAGCAGTTCATCTTCAAGTTCTTCATTACCAAGACAACAAATCCTTCTCATTAGGCTCTCCTGCACGGCCCAGCTTTGTCCCATTCGTATAATCTAGCGATCCATCCATATCGATTATTGATGGGTGGCCGTAGGCCCTCCCCCTTCTCTATTCCCCTGTTAGAAGTCTCTGCGAGGACTCGATATGTTCTGCCAAGCTAAGCTGCTCCCTGTCCGCTCATCGGCCTCACCGGTGTATGCCACCACAACCACAGAAATCAATCCGCCCTTCTGTTTAGTTGTTCGTCTGAGATAAAGTTTGTCCATCCACCCACTGCGTTAAGATACGTTCCTATGGCAGGCTCATCTTTCTCATTGCTGCGTCTAGCTCAGGTTCCAGTTCCAGTTCCAGTTCCAGTTGGCCTGCCTGGGCCTAGAGGTGGAAAGAAACCTTGGCTATCGTGCCAGAGCCCCAGACTTGGCCTTGTAGCTAATATCGAGCTGTCTCCTCTGTGTAAGTCAGTGATTATTGGAGCTCAGCCAAAGATCTTTAAAGTCCCAGAGACTCCACAAGCACTCGTTTTCTTTTAGGGTGGAACAAAGCCAAAGATCTTTAAAAATCAAGATACTCAACGGGGCGGTAATTTTCTGTGGGGCCGTGGCCACATAAGACCTCAGTGAACAAACGATGCCTGCCTTTATAGTCTTTAATAGGAAGTAATTCATTTAAGAAGTGTCTTCCATTTTGTATCCTCTTTCACTCAGGACAGATGGACTCCAACCCACACACACACACACACACACACACACACACACACAAATACACAGACCGATGTGGATTTACGCCAAGACAAGGTGCAGACATTCAGATTCACACACACACACACACACACACACACACACACACACACACACACACACACACAAATACACAGTTGATAGGCAACCCCTAGTTCTTTTTTTTCAAATGAAGTTTGAAAAATCTTGCTTGTAAATGGGCCCTGCTTACTTTGAAAAGGTTCTATTTATTGTACTGGAACGTTAGCAAGGTTCACTAGTCTGTTAGAATGTATCTAGTGGTCAACTTTGCTACACTGTGACCTGTACTGTTAGCCTGTTAGCATGTATCTGTCTCTTTGTGCTTTGCAGTTAGCCTGTATCTGTGAGTCTACACTGTGACCTGTACTTTGTGGTTAGCCTGTTAGCATGTCTCTGTGTCTACACTGTGACCTGTACTTTGCAGTTAGCCTGTTAGCATGTATCTGTGTCTCTGTGTACTTTGCGGTTAGCCTGTTAGCATGTCTCTGTGAGTCTACACTGTGACCTGTACCTTGTGTTTGGTTAGTCTCCTCCTTGCTAGCTGTAGCAGGCACGTCGGCATGTCTGGCCTCCTCTTTCTTCTCCTCCTCCTCCTCCTCCTCCTCCTCTACTTTCTTCTCCTCGGCTTTGGGGGTGGTGGCAGCTGGGCTCTGGGCTGGAGCTGCAGGTGCAGGTGTGGTCTCCTTCTTTTCCACCTCTTTAGGCTTCACCTCTTCCTGCTCCTCCTCCGGCTTCGCCTCCTCTTTCTGGGGTAGGGAGGGAGCCGCAGTAGCTGGGGAGGTGGCAGCAGGAGCAGGCTTCTCCTCAACGGGACTTTTGGCTTGGCTCGTTTCCTCCTTCTTCTTCTCTCCTTCCTCTGACTCTCCTGAGGCGGCCTTCTTCTCCTCCTTCTCTTCCTCCTTTACGGGCGCCGCCTCCTCCTGTCCCTCCGCTTTCTTCTCCTCCTCCTCTCCTCCCTCTTGGGGTACGGCGGGACTTTCCTCCTTCCCCTCCTCCTCCTCCTCTTCCTCGCCGTCCTTCATCTTTTTTCGGGTTATGTGACCGCGGAAGCTGGCCTGGATTTTGGTGGCGGCTTTGTGGGCCATGTTGTCCTCAGGTTTGGCCGTGCCGTCCTGCTCGAGCTTCTGGTCGCCATCCTCGTTCTTCTCCACCTGGGGAACGAGAAGAAAGGGGACAGACAGACAGAGGGAGAGAGAGAGACAGAGAGAGAGAGAGAGAGAGAGAGAGAGAGAGAGAGAGAGAGAGAGAGAGACAGACAGAGAGAGAGAGAGAGACAGACAGAGAGAGACAGAGGGAGAAAGAGAGAGAGAGAGACAGAGAGAGAGAGAGAGAGAGAGACAGAGAGAGAGAGAGACAGACAGAGAGACAGAGAGAGAGAGAGAGAGAGAGAGACAGAGAGAGAGAGAGAGAAACAGGGTTATTGGGGAACAACGTGATGAGGGAGTAAAGAGTAAAGAACAGACCGGATGAGGACATGTTGGTCATTATGCAGACGCTTCCCCACTAGTGGTGGTGTTCCCAGGTGGGATGTGAACACATGACCTACCCACTAGGCCGCCACATCTCAATTATTAGAGAAAGACTGGAGCAAGGGAAGTATAGTCACCGGTATAGCTAGTTATCACCACAACATGTTCTCATGGGTAGCAACCTATTTAGGTTTTTTCAAATTTGCTTAGATTAGAAGCGTTTTTTTAGGTTTATGATCATGGTAGAAGTTTCAGAGGAGCATTTAGAGGTTGAAGTTAAAAGGTGAAGTTTAGGAGAAGGCAAAGGTTTAGGTTGAAGTTAACAGGTGACGTTTAGGAGGAGCATTTAGAGGTTGAAGTTAATAGGTGACGTTTAGGAGAGGAGCAGACAGCAGTCTATAAATGGAGAACCACAGTTATTACCTTCAAACCAGGAGAGAGGAGATGCTGTCCGCCAGCTAGTCGACCGTGTGATATGACTCATACAAATCTAACAAAAAGAAATCAAATCCAAAGAAATGAACAAATGGTAAAATCGGCCGAGCAAAAATGCAAATAATAATAATTTGTTTTATTTATTAATTAATGTGCAAATAAATCAATGAATAATTGGCAAAATCTGCAAATTTGTTGAACAATCACACATTTGGGATGAAACAGAAATCAATAATAAAGGGCTTCTGGGATGCAAAACCAAAATACTCTAATATTCTGCATGCATAAAGAAATCCAGATGAAAAATATAGTTCTGAAAGAAACTAAGATGAAGTGTTGGACAGTAACACACCCTTTGATTTCCTGTTTATATCACACAAACATTTTTATTTTTCCTTTCTAGTATGAACTGTCAACTCTTGTCGCTGAATAATGGAATAATTTCATCCCTTTGATGTTCCCAGACAGAATGTTTGTGTGGTTTGTAAAACCAGGGAAAATAATCCTTAGTTTGTTTGAATGAGTCTTAGCTGGGATTAGATTAGATTAGATTCAACTTTATTGACATTGCACAGAGTACAGTACTGAGGTCAACGAAATGCAGGTTGGCATCTAACCAGAATAGTGCAAAATAGCGGTAAAGTGCAGATTGTATATATACATGTGTGGCAATAAATAGTGATATGGACATTATATATAGGGAGGTATATGGTACAGTATAGAGTAGGTATATGATACAGTGTGAAATAAATACAGTGGATGTGAATACAGTATATACACTATAGATCAGATATATAGAATATGGATATGAATACATGAATACAATATAGGTCTGATATGTACAATATTGACAGTAGTATAAAATACTTGCTGTGATCTCTATAAGTCAGTTCAGGTGTTCAGTGAAATTCCATGATAGATCAAATACTATTTCATTATTGGTAATAGATTAAATTAACCATGATGTAGTATAAGATAGGTATTTAACCTACTAGCTATAGCAAGTTGTTTTAATATATCAGTTTAAAGTAATTCAATCTGAAATACAACTTTGTAAAATAGCCGGTGACTCTGAACCAACGAGCTTCAACTCAGCATTCCCTGCTGCCCACTTACCATCGAAGGTTACCTTGGCAACAAGAGTGCTAACTCATCGCAGGGCTCTCCGCTGGTTGGTTCCCTCAAAGACTATCTGTCACTCTGATTGGCAGGCAGCCTGACCCCTCGGGGCTGGGGGGCGAGCCAATCGGAATTCATAAATCAGAGCTCAGCAATCAGTGTGGCCTAGGAGGTGGGGGTGTGTGTGTGTGTGTGTGGGGGGGGGGGGGCTGTGTGTGTTTCAGCAGTACAGGAGCACCACCTTGATCAGGGTCAGTGAACTAAACACACACACACACAGAACCACACACACAGACACACACACACACACGTCTGAGGAGACACATGTGAGATGTGACCGTCTCCATAAATCCATCACTGTCCCTGTTCCCGGTACTCCCCTGTCCTCCTGTCTCAAATAATGTTGCTTAAATACGTTGAGCGGCCGACAGCAGATAGCTCTGTTCTAAGGAGGGAGGGAGTGTGTGTGTGTGTGTGTGTGTGTGTGTGTGTGTCTTTGAACAGACTGATTTAGGAGGGGATGGATGGGTGTAAACCAACACGTCCTGTTGAAGGCCAGGCCTACCATCTAATAATATAGAACGTGATGGTGGCCAAGGCTGTGGGGTTCAGACCCATTCCAGTCTAGCCCATGGGTGCAGGGGTTCAAACTCCGCTACCGATTCTGACACTCTCCAAACGATCGTTCGTATAGCTATCTGGAGATTTCAAAAAATATTTTTATGATTTGAAGAAAAAAAAATAATAATCATAATTTTTCAAACTCTGTGGTTTAATGTCCCTTTATGTCACTGGTTCCTTTGTCCATGGACACAATATGCTAATACCTGATATAAATTATGGTAAAGAGGGCCTTTACTTTAAAATCTAACGAGAGCACTATGTTTTAATGATGACATAAATGAGGATTTGCATTATAGGCAGGGGGTCGAGTTTGTTTAAAATTATATTAGGATAAAGAGGGCCTTTACATAATAATAATCATCTAACAACAGCTTGCTATGTTTAAATGATGAAATAAGCGAGAAGGTTACGGATAAATGAGTGTTTTCTTTATAAGTACAGGGCCACGCCCGTTTGAAATGATATTAGTTTAAAGAGGCACTCTAAACTGGTAATCTAATCATAGTTTGTTCGGCACGGCTTCTTTCAGAGTCATTTATATTCATTGACTAATGCTGGCTTTAATGGAATACAATAGAGAAGCAGAGGAGAGAAGACTTATTAAAACAGTGAGGACGTAGACACACACAGAGAGCTACAGTAATATAGGATTATATTATTATTATGTTACTGTAGTCACAGCCTCACCCTCCACCATCTTGATCAAGACTCCAGTTACAGACACAGAGAGCTACAGTAATATATTGTTATATTTTATTAATATATATAATATATTATATTATGTTACTGTAGCCTCACCCTCCACCATCTTAATTATATGCAAGCCTCCGGTGAATTATTGCCGCTCTTTTTTACAGCTGAGCTCATGGGCCAGCTACTCTTGCCAAGATGTTGACCCCATCACTTAACTCAAACAGAATGACTTCACTGAGTCACAGTCTGCTGTTTGGGAGGAAACATTGAGAGGATGACATCATTTTTGATGGGAATCAAGAGGGACCGATGGGGGGGGGGGGGGGGGGGGCATTGTCGAGTGCAAGCCAGATAAGATGTCAGCCAGATGAGCAATAAGGACATTTTTCCATCACATCCCTGAGTCATACGGCAGGAATAGCGAATAGACCTAGTAAAACTGCAGACATCAACTCAGATTTCATTCCACCCACATCATCACGATTTGAAGATGGGGAGCAAAAGGTCTCGAGGCTGAAATGGTTCCTTAGAGTGCCTGCCTAAAAATCTGTTTTCTTTAGAGGTTGTGTTTCCTTGTTCTGTCAATCAACCGGCCCGTCAAAACCTGTCCAATCACAACAGGGGACAGCAGACCGATCCGTTTGATTGGCTCACACTCAGTGAGCTCTTTCCATTCATAAAACTGAGAATGCTCTCTTTCCTAAATCGTACCATCGCCATGTCTACTGGAGCTCTCACTGATTTCTCTGTGCATATCTGGCTGTTTGATCTCATCCACAGAACACACACACACACAGGATTCTACAATGTGAACGATGAAAAAAAAAAAAAAAAGGATGTAACGATGTGAACATTCCGGAAAGTCTTAGTGTTTGGAAAGTGACCACGCCTAATTTTAGTGCGAGGCCCGCCTATAGTGAAGGACATTGAGAAAGAGAGAGAGAGAGAGAAAGAGAGAGAGGGCGATGGGAGAGAGAGAGAAAGAGAGAAAGAGAGAGAGAGAGAGAGAGAGAGAGAAAGAGATGGGAGAGAGAGATGGGAGAGTTTCCTTCAAGATGTAGACTTCCAGCCAGGTTGCCATAGATACGGTGTGGTACTCTTGACAGAACAAAAGCTGTTTCTCTTCTGTGCTGTAACACAGTAATGGGATTAGCAATCAAAGCAAAGTGAAACTGCAAATGTGTTTTTAATTCATTTAAGACAGCATTACTATAGACTTATGAATTAATCTGAATATATCAATCGATGTAAGATGTATTCTTCCTTTCCTCTACCACAGTCTGACAGTAATGGATGTGAGGTCACATTCTCCTCTGCAACCTTACCATCTCTCTATGAACAAATGACTGCAACTAGATCTTATAGCTTTTAAAATCTGATGTTATTGTATAAGCAAATAAATATACAATATCTGCACAATAACAACTTCTGCAAACACAGTCAACATCTATATTAAATCAGACAATTATTAAGTAAAACAATAACGATTCATATTTCAGAATTCTTGGCATAACGGATTAAAATACACTATATAATTACCTTAAAAATATGTTTTAGAACAACAACCACAGGACAAAATTGTGCCAGGCTGTGGAATTTGAATACATCAGTTATTTTTCTTTACTTCACTTTAAAATAACAGCAGCCGTGACAACGCAGTCCTTTCCCTGTGCAATCCAACAGAACAGACAGTGAATTATATTAGTCATTAGCCTCATGTGATCCTACGATTATGGTCTGTTAGAAAAAGCTCTGCGTTTCCATCGGTAACAGCAGATTGGTCTGTCCTTGGCTCCGGACGCCGTGGCAACCACACCCCAGCAGCTACACAGCTAGCGGCGCTACAGAGCGATCTATAACACACACACACACACACACACACACACACACACACCATCCCCCCGCAGCCACCCACACAGTCCAGCACCTTCCTAGTGCCTTGTCGTCAAGGGGCCATTAAGGAGTTGGCCACAGTGAGGGAAGGAGGGAGGGAGGGAGGGAGGGAGGGAGGGAGGGAAGGAGGGAGGGAGGGAGGGAGGGAGGGAGGGAAGGAGGGAGGGAGGGAGGGAGGGAGGGAGGGAAGGAGGGAGATGGAGGGGACGGGAGGAAGGGGGATGTTGGTTGAATTACCACGGCTACAGAGTACCCCTACTATAACACACACACACACACACACACACACACACACACCAGGGTGTGTATAATCATCTCTGCTATTTTGACTCAGTCGAGCAGGAGACTCCCCCCTCCCTCCCTCACTCCCTCCTTCTCTCCCAAAATGCCCTCTTTCCCTCTCTCTCCCTCCCTCCCTCCCTCCCCCTTCCTTCCTTCTCTCTCCCTCCTCTGCCTCCCTCCATCCGTCCCTCTCTCTCCCTCCTCCTCTCTTTCTCTTGTCTTCTCTGACTCCCTCCGTCTGAACATTTTGACAGAAAAGTAAGTTTGATTAATATAATAATTTTACATGTATTTATATGTATTGTGGTCCTAGGAGGGCTATGCTAGCCCAGTAGCCTGGAGGAGACTCCTGTGAGTTTGTATTTATATGTATCGTGGTCCTAGGGGGGCTATGCTAGCCCAGTAGTCTGGAGGAGACTCCTGTGAGTCTGCTAATCCTACAGAGACTCATAATGAGGCAGACAGAGTCTACAGGGAGGACTTCTAATCACTGAAGATACTCGACATACTGAACACTACTGGACACTACTGAACACTACTGAACACTACTGGACACTACTGAACACTACTGAACACTGCACACTACTAAACACTGTACACTACTGAACACTGTACACTACTGAACACACTGCACACTACTAAACACTGTACACTACTGAACACTGTACACTACTGAACACACTGCACACTACTAAATACTGTACACTACTAAACACTGTAAACTACTGAACACACTGCACAATACTGAACAATCCTAAACACACTGCACAATACTAAACACTGTACACTACTGAGCACACTACACAATATTAAACAGTGCACACTATTGAACAATGCAGACTACTGAACAATACTGAACAATATTTAACAGTGCAGACTATTGAACAATACAGATTACTGAACAATACTGAACAATATTTAACAGTGTAGACTACTGAACAATACTGAATACTGGACAATACTGAACAATACAGACTACTGAACGATAACGAACACTGCAGAATACTTGACACTGCTCCTGCTGCACCTTTCACTGTTTCATTATTTTTTTGTTTTCATCTCCCTCTCTCTCTCCCTCCTTTTTTTCTTCCATCAATCCATCCCTGAGCAGCTTGCGACTCACAAACATGACAACGCACACAGCAAAAGAACATGCACACCCACACACATGCGACGAAGCACCCCACCCTTTCATCCAGCTGCATCTTTCTGTCAGATAGAATGGAGGGGGCTCAGGTGGGCGAAGACACACACACACACACACACACACACACAGCCACAGCCACAGCTCCCACGACGCTGAATTGATGAGTGGTGTTGTGGTGTCCACCTCTGCGTGCCGGCTAATATTCAACCATATGCAGGGGAGGTTACATCCTGCAAACCGCCTGTAATTCAATTACACTGTTTCTCTGCCTGAACAAAGGCTCTGTGACCGCTGGGGGGGAGAGAGAGAGAGGGAGAGGGAGAAAGAGGTAAAAAGAGGTAGAGAGAGAGAGAGGTCGAGAAACAGAAAGACAGAGAGAGAGGGAAAGAGACATGGAGAGTGGAGGAGAGAGAAATAAATAGGGGGAGGTAGAGAGAAAGAGACAGAGAGAGGGGGAGAGAGATTTACTGTGAGGGGTTGGAGACAGTGGCAGACTGACTGGGGCAGAAGAGAAGCTATTTGGCTGGAGCTGGAGCTGGAGCTGGAGCTGGGGGGAGATGTGGTTGGGTTTCGGGTGGAGGGAGGCATGTCTGTAGGTGGAGATGGGGGAGGGGGTTAGAGGTGTGTCTGTAGCTGGAGATGGAGGAGGTGGTTGGAGGTGTGTCTGTAGCTGGAGATGGAGGAGGTGGTTGGAGGTGTGTCTGTAGGTGGTGATGGGGGAGGGGGTTGGAGGAATGGCAGAAGGTTGTTGAGATTCAGACAGGAAGTAGAAGGTGTGTCCTGAGCCAGGACTAAGCAGGTCTCAGGCCTCGGGTCTAAGGCCAACCACGGCTAACCAGAGCTATCTAACCAAGGCTAACCAGGCCATCGCCAGCTTACCTGGGCCAACCACGGCTAACCAGAGCTAGCTAGAAAAGGCTAACCAATGACAACCAAGGCCCAAACAAAGACTGACTAGGGCTAGGTAGGCAAGGCTAAGGTGGGCTACCAAGGCAAACTAGGACTAGTTAGCTAAGGCTAAAATGGGCAAACCAGGGCGAGCTAGCCAAGGCTAACATAGGCTAACCAGGGCTAGCTAGCCAATGCTAACATGGGCTAACCAGGGCTAGCAATAGAAAATCAACAGTATGTGGAGTGATAGTCCATGGTTTTAAACTCTTGAACTGGAAGCTCAACGCTCAACTGCTACCAGTTGCTTCATGTTCATCCTTTCTCACACGGAAGACAAACTATTTCACATCTGCTGTCTGGGAGGAGGAACACGCTCTCTCTTTCTGCTGTCTCTCTCTCTCTTTAACTCTATCTATCTTTCTTTCCTCTCTCTCTCTGTCCGTCTTTATCTCTATCTCTCTCTTTATTTCTCTCTCTCCCTCCTTCTCTGTTCACTCCATGTTCATCCCTCCATCCGTAAAATGCTGGGCGGACCCGCCGCACCGCTCTGCTCCGTTTCTCCTCTTATCTTACCTTGTTCCTGGGATCGCTATGGAAACCGGCTCCATGGACAGAACGGTCGGGAAAAGGGGGTTCATCGAATCCTCTGGAGGATTGTTGAATCCCTCATACATCTTCCTGGTACATAACATCAGTTATGAAATAATTTATCTAAATATTACGACTTGTATTATTACTTTTAATCTATGCTCCCGACACAGATAACGTGAATTATGCATGTCGAACTGAGCGGTTTCTATTGGCTGGTGGCGGGAGCGGCATTATGTGGCGGCAGCAGTCTGTTTCTAACGCAGTGCTGAAGCTACGCTAGCAGTCTGCAGTAGAGACAGACAGAGACAGAAAGAGAGAGAGAGGGGGGGGGGGGGGGGGGGGGGGGGGTAGAGAGAGAGAGGGGGGGGGGGGGGGGGGGGGGCGACTAGCCACCAGGCCTCACCCCAAGTGTCTGCCCGCACACTCTCTTTTCTCATTTCTTTCATCCTTCTATTCATACCTCTTTTGGGTCTCTTTCACCCTCTCTCTCATTCTCTCTCTCTCTACATCCCCTCTCTCTCTTTATCTCTCTCTCTCTCTCTCTCTCTCTCTCTCTCTCTCTCTCTCTCTCTCTCTCTCTCTACATTCTCCCCCCCTCTCTCTCTACATTCTCTCTCTCTCTCTCTCTCTCTCTCTCTCTCTCTCTCATTCTCTCTCTCTCATTCTCCCTCCCTCTTTATCTTTCTCTCTCTCTTCCCCCCTTCCTTATCTCTCTCTCTCCCTTTTCCTTGTTGCTTTTTCATGTGCCACTCCTTAGTGGCTAGTCACTCATTCTTGCCTTTCCTTCTTTCCGTTCTACCTTCCTTCAACTCCCCCTGTGCTTACTTCACTGTCTGTCTGTCTGTCTGTCTGTCTGTCTGTCTGTCTGTCTGTCTGTCTGTCTGTCTGTCTAGCAGCTTGTCTGTCTGTCTGCCTCTGCCTATGTGTCAATCCACTCAAAGACATGACCTTTCAGTAGACACTGGGGGTAACAGTAGCTCATTGGGTAGATAAGAACTGTTGGATGAGGAGATTCAAGGCCTTGAGTTCTTTGCTCTGTAACCCAGTGTCTACAACGTTATGCCACGATTTTTCCTCCCTCCTTCCCTCCCTCCCTCCCTCCCTCCCTCCCTCCCTCCCTCCCTTCCTTCCTTCCTTCCTTCCTTCCTTCCTTCCTTCCTTCCTTCCTTCCTTCCTTCCTTCCTATTGTGACTGTGTATCTCTCCTCCCTGTCTCTTCTCTCCCTCCATTTTCCTCTCCTCTTTAGTCTTCCTCCCTTCAACATGTACCAGTTGGTTTCATGGCTCTCATTAGAGACCATCCCTGCCCCCCTTTCACACCTTCTGCTTTCCCCTCCCCCTTTTTATCTGTCCTCCTCCCCTCTGTCTGTCTCTCTCTCTCTCTCTCTCTCTCTCTCTCTCTCTCTGTCTATCTCTCTCCCCCCCCTCCTCTCTCTCTCTCTCTGTCTCTTTCTCCCCCTCTCTCCCTCACCCCTCTCTCCCTGTCAGTAGGTCCAGTTCACCATCCTCCACACCTTCTTCTATCTACCCTGTCTTCTTTTCCTCTCCTTCCCCCTCTTCCCCCCCTTCCTCTTCCTCTTCCTCTTCCTCTCCTCTCTTGGCAGAGCTAATATGAGTCACCTGTGCTGACATTTAAACGGCAATCAGGCTCCAGCGAGAATCCACCGCGCTTTTATGAGACAGGATAACACCCAATCCAACCCCCCCCCCCACACACACACACACACACACACACACTCACCGCACCCCACCCACATGATCAAAGGCACTACCCGCAGGAAACCAGACAGGATCATGGAGCAACCCCACTGTGATAGCTGGTTCCACAAGATAACAGCAGCATAGCTATAGGTACAGAGGTAGGCACAGAGGTGGGCACAGAGGTGGGTTACACAGGTAGGCACAGAGGTGGGCACAGAGGTGGGTTACACAGGTAGGCACAGAGGTGGGCACAGCCCCAGGCCTCCCTCCATCCCCCTCTTTTTCTCTCGGCCTCTCGGACCCGCCCCAGGCCTCCCTCCATCCCCCTCTTTTTCTCTCGGCCTCTCGGACCCGCCCCAGGCCTCCCTCCCTCCATCCCTCCATCCCTCCCTCCGTCCCAAGCCACATATTGGACAGCCCCGGGAGAGTGGAACACTCGCCTGGAGACTATTATGGGATACAGCGCAGCCTCATCGCCGTCCTCTGGAAACGAGGGGACACTTCGTTGACCTCTAACCTGCCGGGCTCGGTTCCCCGTGCGTTGGAGAGGCAGGTTCTCCTCTCTGTGGCGTTCCAGTCAACGCATTGGCAGAGAGGTCCCTGGTCATCCCCACCCCACCCTCTTCCTCCGGTACGCCCAGACAACCTGACAGACCATAATTTACACCAGTTGCTTTTTCCTTTTCTCTTTTTTCAAATAGCATCCTATAACTAGAGGATGGACATTTTGTTTCTTCCCAAAACGAACGGTTTCGCCAATTAGGAGCGCCTTTAGGATGATTAGTTCAAATGTTGTGTTAGGCGTGGTACGCTTGTCCATGCACTCACGCTGCTGAATGGAATATCGAGGAGAGCGTTCCAGGTTTGGAATATCATTCACACAGATTACATTTCGAAAGCAAACGCTTACATCCCCCCACAGCAAACAGGCAGATAAATCTATAATCTATTTGAATTAAGATTGGTGGTTGGGCTTGAGGATGGTATTACACTGCTCTGTCTGTCTGTGTCTGTGTGTGTGTGTGTGTGTGTGTGTGTGGTCTGAAAGCATTGTGGAAACATCCATTCATGCGTGCTAATCCCATTAGCAAGGCGTGTCAGTGCTTCCTAGATAGACTTCTATGAAGACACAGAGACTGCTCAAGTCAAAGGGGAAACGACACCTAAAGCTGCTTAAATACACACAGATCTGGCAACGCAGCCAAACCGTGGTTTGAGAGAGCAAGCCGAAAGTTCAGAGTTATAATACGGAATATACATGTTTCTATATATGATATTTAAAACGATATTGAAGTAAGAAAAATGTCATATATTAATAAAATAGAAGAAAAATACCTTTACCGATTTGGCTCTTCGGATGCAGCAAAGCATGGTTGAAAATATCCCTCTTTCCTTTCCTTCTTTCCCTTTTCTTCCTTCTTTCTTTCTCTCTTTTTCCCCTACCTTTCACTTCTTCTTCGTGTTCTCTCACTCCCTCTCGCTCTCTCTCTCTCTTTCTTTCTTTCTTTCACTCTCTCTCTCTCTTAATCTTTCTCTCTCCGGGCTGTTTTAGCAGCTGAGTCGCCTTGCGCTTTTACTCATCACAATGTGCACACACACACGCTCTCTTTCTCTCTCTCTCTCTCTCTCTCTCTCTCTCTCTCTCTCTCTCTCTCTCTCTTTCCGTCGATCAGCCCGGGCACACCTTTTTCTGACTCCCTGCCTAACAATGACTCCAACGAGCCCAGCCTTTAAACCCCTCCCTCCCTCCATCCCTCCCTCCTCTTTTCACACCGACCAACACCCACCAGCCCCCTCCTCTCCTCCTCCTCCTCCTCCTCCTCCTCTCGTTCTCAAGTGGTGAACCCACCCAGGGCCCCCTCCTCCCTCTCTCCTCCCCCCACCCCTCCATGCTCAGCTTCCTTCCACAGCCCCACCCTAGCAGCCTCTTACTGCTTGAGTCCTTTTCCCAGTCTTTCCATTGGAATATTACATGTCTTTGCAGGGATATTCCTTCTCTATCTGTTCTCCTATATGGTAGGGGCACTGGTGGGAGTGTTTGTTTTTAAAAGCGCTCTTTAATCTACAACAGCATGGAGGTGTTTTCAATCCCCCTCTCTCTCTCTCCTCTGTCCCTGTGTGAGTGGGCTCAGAGATGCTGGGGTCAATAACATTCAACATTATCCCTCTCTCCTTCTCTCTCCTTCTCTCTCGCTCTCTCTCTCTCTCCTTCTCTCTCCTTCTTTCTCTCTCTCCTTCTCTCTCTCTCTCTCCCTCCCTCTTTACTTGACTTTCATTTTGTTTCCCTCTCTTTCACACCCTTTTTCTCCCTCCCCCTCTCTATCAGTCCTCTGCCCTCTCTCCTCCTCTCCTTCTCTCCTCTCTGTTTCTCTGTGTATTCAGCAGGTGTTTCTCCAAACCCGTCATCTCTCTCTCCCTCTTTCTCTCTCCCCCCTCCCCTCCTTCTCTCTCCCTCCCTCGCTCTTCCTCTGAGGTTCTGCTGTGTAGTGTGTTCCTGCCTGGCGAGACATGTGAAAGCAAGCATGATCACGCTTAGCACACGTCACTTCCTGCTCACTTAGCACACGTCACTTCCTGCTCACTTAGCACACGTCACTTCCTGCTCACTTAGCACACGTCACTTCCTGCTCACTTAGCACACGTCACTTCCTGCTCACTTAGCACACGTCACTTCCTGCTCACTTAGCACACGTCACTTCCTGCTCACTTAGCACACGTCACTTCCTGCTCACTTAGCACACGTCACTTCCTGCTCACTTAGCACACGTCACTTCCTGCTCACTTAGCATACGTCACTTCCTGCTCACTTAGCACACGTCACTTCCTGCTATGCCCCGTGTGCTCCGTTCTCATGGCAACACCGGCACATGATGGGAGGAAGAGGAGGAGGAGGAAGAGGAGGAGGAGAGAGACAGAGAGAGAGGGGGATGGTTGAGAAAGGAGAATGAGAGGACGACGAGGAAGAGGATGATGGAGAGAGAGAAAAAGAGGGTGATGGGAAGGAGAAACAAGGAGGAGGACAGGGAGACAGAAAGAGAGAGAGAGATGGTCGGGATGAGAAGAGAATGACAGACACAGAGATGGAGGGTCTGGGAAAGAGAGAGAGAGAGAGAGAGAGACAGAGAGAGAGAGAGAGAGAGAGAGAGAGAGAGACAGAGAGAGAGAGAGAGAGAGAGAGAGAAAGAGAAAGAGACAGAGAGAGAGAGAGAGAGAGACAGAGAGAGAGAGAGAGAGAGAGAGAGAGAGAGACAGAGAGAGAGAGAGAGAGAGAGAGAGAAAGAGAAAGAGAGAGAGAGAGAGAGAGAGAAAGAGTGATCGAAGGGTTAGGGGAGAGAGAATGAAGAGATGGGGGTGGGGACAGAGGAGAGGAAGAGAGGCGATAGAGGAGAGAGAGACAGAGGGAGGAGAAGGTTAAAGACAGGGTGTGGCTCTGATAGACTGTCTCCTCTCTCTCTCTCTCTTTCTTTACTTTCTGTTCTCCCTCTCCAGTCTGCGTTGGCGTAGTCTGGTATGACCCTTAACACACACACCGGCATGTAGGTATTGACATATGCTGATACCTTCACAAGGACACGCACACACACACACACACACACACACACACACGGGGAGAACAAAGGAAGAGAGGAAATGAAGGAGGAAAAATTTGACATAACATTCTCAAACACCAGTGTTCCATTCCATAACATTCTCAAACACCAGTGTTCCATTCCATAACATTCTAAAACAACAGTGTTCCATTCCATTACATTCTAAAACAACAGTGTTCCATTCCATAACATTCTCAAACACCAGTGTTCCATTCCATAACATTCTCAAACACCAGTGTTCCATTCCATAACATTCTCAAACACCAGTGTTCCATTCCATAACATTCTAAAACAACAGTGTTCCATTCCATAACATTCTCAAACACCAGTGTTCCATTCCATAACATTCTCAAACACCAGTGTTCCATTCCATAACATTCTCAAACACCAGTGTTCCATTCCATAACATTCTCAAACACCAGTGTTCCATTCCATAACATTCTCCATTAGGCATCTCAGGCAACTGAGACAGAAACTGGAGGGAGCTTTGCCCGCTTACTACATCCATCTACTGCAGCTGTCCATTAAAGGAGGTAGTCGCTAAGTAAATTCTAGCAGCCAGTCAAATGGCCTGACCCATTATTTGGTGGGTGATTAGTCAGTGATGCTTGGTCAAAGCCAAAAGTTCCATTGTGGTGTGTCCATGACCAGTTGAAACCAGGTTCCTGTTGCCATGGTAGTGAACATGAGACAGAGACATCATTACTTCACTGGGGTGTAAATTATTGAACACAGCAAAGGACTGGGTAAGTTCAACTGAATTTCAAATAGGGCAAAAATAGACAGAATAGGGGCGGCTTGTACAAAATAAAATCAATACATGAACGGTTACTCTGAGTGTGTGTGTGTTGCACTCAGGCATTAGGGATTAGCTGAAAGATGGGAGAATGCGTTGTCACTGTGGAGCTTTGAAACGCTCCACCCAAGACAGTTCCTAGTTAAAAGCACACTGAGCCATGGGCTCTGAGCCACAGCTGAGTAGGGCAGTCTTCTTCTGTGGTCGGAGACATTTCAAGGTGGTGGAAAGTGATATCCAAATATGTGTTCTGAGTTTGTCACACCTCAGAGAAATGTGTTGTTACCCACCCAGCCAAGTTTGAATGATTCAAAAAATGCCAAATGTATTAAACAGAGTTGTGAGAAAATAAGCAGTAGTTTAAGCTCTAGTCTTTCTATAGTGTTAGGGGAGGGGTCATGCTAAGTAGGGGCTCTAGTCTCTATAGTGTTAGGGGAGGGGTCATGCTAAGTAGGGGCCACATTGCGTCATCAGGCTCCCATTAAGAACCCCTCATAAAATCCTGGACTCACAAATGGTTAACTGTTTAACGGTCTAACTGCACAATTGTGCACTAAATAGTTCAGTCTTTTCACGTTTTCAGTTATTTTCTAAGATGTATAATGTGTTTGGAAAGAAATCTCTTTATTTGCTTAACAGTACCTTAGAGAAGAATACGTCACGCTATAATAATTATAATAATAATAATAATTCATTTTATTTATTTAGCGCTTTTCTAAGACCCAATGACGCTTTACAGAAAAAAATAATATAATATAATATAATAATAATAAATAGTCATGTGCAGAAAAAATGTATTTCTACTTTCAACATACATTCAATTATTCGGGAAAAAATTACAAAATATTCAAATATGTTCACATTTTATTAAATATTTTTCCAAAATAGATTTTGCACTATTTCCACTTTAACAAATCAAGCTGTACATTTGAGGTCCAAAATAGTAGATAATAAAGTTATCAAAAGTTATGTACATCCAAACTTTATGAGGTGCTTGTCTGATGAAATATTTACATTCAAAATCAAAGCATCTTAGTCAAAGTACTCTGCCAACATCATTCAACCTGAACATGGGAGGTACATGCAGTTTGTGTTTTGATAAACCAATAGTTACAATGTATTCAATGTACAAAAAATGATCTTCTAGTAATGTGATCTGAAGAATTAAAAAGTAGCATGATCATCATGTTATCTTTTACATGTATACATCCGATTCTATTAAGCATAGGACAGAAGGCTCCAATAAACATCCACCGCACACATTCCTAACGGTAGTATAAACATTCCAAAAATAGGCTGTAGTATAAAAGCTAAGGTGAAAATCAGTTTACGGAATGCCTTTTACTAACATGACAAGTATAAAATATTTAGTTTACGTTTCAGGCACACTGTAAATTTAGCACAAAATCAATCATCTCAAAAGTTATTTTGTTTTCTTATATATTTGACAGTGCATGCCATTTTGATTGAATAATTCCCACTTTGTACGAGGTCAAATTTCAATCAACTAATAAATACTTCCAAAAGATGTCGGTATTCAAAACCAATGACAACTGTTGTAAAGAAATCCATAACTTAATAACAAACAACGATAACATTTAATTTGTCTTTTTTGTCCTCCTTCAAATGACTCAATTTAAAGTGTCAAATAGGCATGGGAAAGGTTTGCAGTGTTTGTGTGAGTGAGTGTGTAAGGGATATACATTACATAGATAGTGATGATGTGAGGGATATACATTACATAGATAGTGATGATGTGAGGGATATACATTACATAGATAGTGATGATGTGAGGGATATATGTTACATAGATAGTGATGAGGTTTGATCAAGTCCAGACCACAGCTTCTCAAAACATGTTTTACATCATCATCATCATCCTCAATGCTAGCAGGAATCCAGAGCCAAGTTATTCTATTTGTCATCATCAGTACCAGGAACCCAAGGCCTTTCTACCATCATCAGTACCAGGAACCCAAGGCCTTGAGGCTGATCTCAATTCTACACTCACTGTCAAAATACCATAAACTACTGTAGGGCTTGGGCATGACATTGAATCTTGCTTGCTCGTGTGTGTGTGTGTCTCAGAGAGAGAGAGAGAGAGAGAGAGAGAGAGAGAGAGAGAGAGAGACATCACATCCCATAGTGCAGTCAGTGGTTGCAGTACTAGCCACCGACCACCAGGGGACTCTAGCACTGGGACTCTGCAATGCCTTCCTCTTCGGGAACCTGTTTGTGGGTGTAGACCTCATCATAGTCATCCTGTAGATAGACAGACAGACAGACACAGAGACAGACAGACCGACAGACAGACCGACAGACCGACAGACAGACAGACAGAGACCGACACAGAGACAGACATCCAGACAGACGGACGTTAATATTTCATAAACTGCCCCGATACATTGTCTGACACTGACAGCATTTAATATTTAGCATTTGAAAGAGATCCGACGGACAAGTCTCAATAAGTTATTCATAGGAGGGAAGTGCTGTAGAACTAGAATGAAATAGACAAGAAACATGCAGCAGCAGCTGTTTTAAGATGGCCGACACATAATTCATTAACTTACAGCCACAGGAAACGACCTAAGGCTTTTGAGTGAGTTGACTTTTGCCCACTTGGTGACAAATAAGATATTTTAGCACTTTAAATGAAAAGGTGTGTCAGGATGGGTTAGGGCAGTCCATAGAGACAAAGTAGACTGTACATATAGCTGTCAGCTGTTCTGAAGTGTGGAGTCTTTTAAATCTGTGTCCATGTTATTTAGCTTAGGGACCCCAATTCAAACAGTTAGCACAGTTAGCTTTGGGGCAGCCATCTTAGGGACCTCAGTTGGCACAGTTAGCTTTGTGGCAGTCGTCTTAGGGACCCCAGTTAGCACAGTTAGCTTTGTGGCAGTCGTCTTAGGGACCCCAGTTAGCACAGTTAGCTTTGTGGCAGTCGTCTTAGGGACCCCAGTTAGCACAGTTAGCTTTGGGTCAGCCATCTTAGGGACCCCAGTTAGCACAGTTAGCTTTGTGGCAGTCGTCTTAGGGACCCCAGTTAGCACAGTTAGCTTTGGGGCAGCCATCTTAGAGTATATTATAATTCTGTTGCAGAGTTTGTTTGTCACACACACAAGCACGCACACCTTTGCTGAAAGGTACACCTTTTCCTCGCACATCCAGAGTATTGATTTGAATAGCTGCCCCACAGAGGCAGAACACAATGGCATAACCACAGGAGCTGCAGCTGGTGCCTTTGCTCTGGGGCGCACACAACACTCCCACACACCTCTACTGTGTACACAAACCATGTTTATATTTCATACTGTGCATTCGGAATGTTTCTTCGTTGTCAGTGGTGACCCATATGTCTTGTGTTTCCTGTAGCTGTGGAGCGGCATTCATGATGCTGTGTTCACACCGAGCGCATGCTGACCTTTCACCCCGCGCCACTCGTACGACTTTGCATGAAGTCGCCCCGCGAGAAAAGTTCATTTAGCGTTTGATGTGAACACAGCATAAGGCAGATCCAGGGAATATTCGCAATAGAAAAGTTCATTTAGCGTTTGATGTGAACACAGCATAAGGCAGATCCAGGGAATATTCGCAATAGAAAAGTAGAATGTTGTTTTGACTAACTCAGAGGATGAGTTACTTTCGAGCATTGTATGTAGTTCATTAAATGAAAAAATACAATACATATATTATTGTATGTATGTCAGGTATGCCTTGATATTCCCAAAGATCTTCTCTCACAGATGTTTAAACGTTTGAGGGATACTGCACATTACTTTCTTTGAGAGAGAATTTAGGTCAAGCCTTCTTCTGTCAGCGAAACATGTTTAACTGAGAGGGCAAAAACATTCATATTTGCCCCGGGGCTAGATGTAGTGAAGTTACGCTGGTTATTTATGGTAAAATGCATATATATTTACATAGTATAGATGAATGATGTGTTTATAATAATATCTATATGTAAGATAAGTCAACCCATCTCCAGATACATTAATATCTATATGTAAGACCTAACCCTAACCTTAACCCTAACCCACCTCCAGGTACATTCATATCTATATGTAAGACCTAACCCTAACCTTAACCCTAACCCACCTCCAGGTACATTCATATCTATATGTAAGACCTAACCCTAACCTTAACCCTAACCCACCTCCAGGTACATTCATATCTATATGCAAGACCTAACCCTAACCTTAACCCTAACCCACCTCCAGGTACATTCATATCTATATGTAAGACCTAACCCTAACCTTAACCCACCTCCAGGTACATTCATATCTATATGTAAGACCTAACCCTAACCTTAACCCTAACCCACCTCCAGGTACATTCATATCTATATGTAAGACCTAACCCTAACCTTAACCCTAACCCACCTCCAGGTACATTTTACAGCACGTTGTCTTTGCCTCTACGTGCTGCTGCTTCAAGTCCTCCCTGTGGGTCAGAACACACACACACACACACACACACACACACACACACACACACGTTAACACGAACACACACAGACAGGTTTAGATATTGAATAGGAAGAAAGGTGATTGGTGGAGATGATCTACTGACCTATCGATGTCTTCGATTGGCGAGCGATAGTATTTTAATTGGCTGTTCTCCTTTACAGGGCCGCAGAACATCCGTCCAATCAGAACCAAGGAGATGATGGCAGAGGGGAGGAGGATGAAGGCTAGGAGCATGGCTACATCAGAGAAACGCATGCTGGCCCCTGAGGAAGAGGAAGAGGAAGAGGGTGGGTTAACACACACACACACACACACACACGTGAACACAAACACACACACACACACACACACGTTAACACACACACACACGTTAATACACACACACACACACACACACACACACACACACACACACACACACACACACACACACACACGTGAACACAAACACACACACGTGAGCACAAACACACACACGTGAGCACAAACACACACACGTTAACACAAACACACACACATTAATACACACACACACACACACACACACACACACACACACACACACACACACACACACACGACCAATAACTGAAAAGACATGACTCTGGCTATTGAGGAGAAGCACATTGAATTGCCTATGAGTATGAAATGTGCTACACAAATACATCTGATTGAATTTGAAAGACAGTCACATAATAACACACACACACACACACACACACACACACACACACACTTTCTGGGAAATATGACAACAGCAACTTTCTGCGTGGGCAAGCTAATTATACGTTAAGAAAAGGACAGAAAATGAGCAGCCCTTTTTAATTGTTGCTGTTTTCCTGTGCTTTAGCAGAACTCTCTGGCCTCTACAGGGTTCTGCTCTAAAAGATACTGGGCAAGCTAACTCTGGACTGGGAATACACTCTGTCTGTAACTAAAAGATGAGCAGCTCTTACTGGGCAAGCTAACTCTAAAATACACTGTGTGTGTGTGTGTGTGTGTGTGTGTGTGTGTGTGTGTGTGTGTGTGTGTGTGTGTGTGCGCCTCTGGGCATGAGGGTGAGCACGGTGTGTGTGTGTGTGTGTGTGTGTACCTCTTGGCGTGACGGTGAGCACAGTGTGTGTGTGTGTGTGTGTGTGTGTGTGTGTACCTTTGGGCGTGACGGTGAGCACGGTGTGTGTGTGTGTGTGTGTGTGTGTGTGTGTGTGTGTGTGTGTGTGTGTGTGTGTGTGTGTGTGTGTGTACCTTTGGGCGTGACGGTGAGCACAGTGTGTGAGGTGGGGGAGCCGTGGACGTCCGGGGGGTTCCTGATGGTGCAGGTGAAGGTGCCGTTATCACTGAGCGAGGCGTTGACCAGAACCAGAGAGGCCTCTCCCCGGGCCGGGCTGCCCTGCCAGCGAATACGACCCCGGAACTGACCCTCTGTGGGCAGGTAGGCCTTGGAGGAGAAGTGGAAGAACTGGAGAGAGAGAAGGGGGGGGGGGGGGGGAAAGAAGGGTGAGAGGGGAGGAAGAGAGAGAGGGGGGGGGCAGTTGGGGGAGAAGGACGGAGGGGGGGGGGTATGGATGGGGGGATGATGGGGTGTGGGGGAGAGAGAGAGAGAGAGAGAGAGAGAGATTAGGAGAGAACAAGATTGTATCTGTGGAGATCAAGGCTTAGCTGGTTATCAGGTAATGAGCTCTGGAGAAGTGGTCATCTTGATTCACACACACACACACACACACACACACACACACACACACACACACACACACACACACACACTCCTTAGTCCACCGTGCTTCCCAGCTAAATTGTTGTATAACAGTGGTGTGTCAGCAAGAAAGGTTATTTAGAGATATCATTGGCCAGACGGTGTATATCATTACCTTTCCCTCCCTCCCTCTCTCTCTCTCTCTCTCTCTCACACACACACACACACACACACACACACACAATAAATAAATACAGACACACTAGCTATAAAGACACGCGCTCAACATAATTGGGTTCACAATGCTAGCCATAGGACTAGGCTGAGCAGTGATTGGCCTGATGTAGTACTGCAGTGATTCTCTCTCTCTCTCACTCACTCTCACACACTATATCATTACCTTTCCCTCCCTCCCTCCCTCACACACACACACACACACACACACACACACACACACACACACACACACACACACACACACACACACACACACACACACACACACAGTGAGGCTGAGGATTGGGAGACTAATGTTTGACCAGCTAAACTGGTTTTAACCACCACGGAGCACGGCGTAACTATGTTCATATATCATATTACATTTAGGGAAGGCTTAGCCTTCTCTAGCCTACGTTACCCACCACCTATGATCTATAAATACATGGCCACAACCTTTTGGGTGGACCAGGGTTTTAGTACATTCAGCCTGAGGGTACAGTACAGTGATGCATGTATTTTAGTACAAAGATTCTGATTGAACTTCTGAGGGTTTTGCTCCCATTTGAAAATAACAAGGGAAATCCCAAAGGATATTTCATTTAAAAAATGCATAGCCATCCAATTTAGAGTGTGTGTGTGACACACTCCTTTGCTGATTCCCCAGAAGCTGAAAGGGATTCTGTCTGGACGGTGGACGCCCATTGAAAGTGATGCTGATGGATTGTATTATTCTAACCTCAGAACATATTCAAATCCTCCACTAAACATCCCATAATGGCAGCTAAGGATGTGTGATTGAATGGGTAGACAGATTCGGGGAGCCACACCATTCAATCCAGGAAATGAATTCCTTAAATTCATTAATTAAGTCGAAATCTAATTACGCCAAGCAACCAAAGTATCCCACACTATCCCTGTCATCTCATCATTCCAAAAGCTTTTGGCAGCAAAACAATGATTTTATTTTTCCCTCGGATTGAATTTCTCCTATATTGCTTGTTCATAGTCTTTCATATGGCCAAGCCAGAGGAGCCCTTAGAACCTGTTGATGTGATTGGCTGGCAACCAGGAAACAGCTCTTGCTCACTCAATTTCAATTTCAATGCTTTATCGCCATGACAGTACAAGCAAAGACAATATTGCCAAAGCAGTTTACTAAAGGATAGTACAAATAAAATGTTGATGAATTCCTAAAAATTGCAAGAAACATATAATTTCAAAATCCTTAGATCATTACAGATAAATAGTGTGTGTGTGTGTATATAGGGTCAGTGAGAAACTGAAAGTGGTCTCTCTCTAACAACACAGAGAAACACACACACACACACACACACACACACACACACACACACACACACACACACACACTTTTAAAGACTGAGCTAACACCAGTCCCTCAGAGTCTATGGTTAGCGGCTCCAGAGATTGTTGTGTTAGCATGCAGCATAACAACATTAAACCCAAACAGCACCTCAGCTCTATGGACTTAGTACCCACTAACTACATTACAGCAACCAGTCAACATAGAAATAGGATGAGTAGAATCTACAGGCCGACGCACAATGGAAATAGAATAGCTGGTCCATCGCTAATTAGCCGGTTTGTAAGCAAACAAGAATTACAAATGATGATTTAAAAAACGTTTCATTCTAGTTGTCATAGTTCTATAGTCCCTGCTATATAATCCATGCCAGTTTCAACAGCCATTGAGATGAAACAAACAGAACAGAAACATGGCAAAGGCCACATGGCTGACAACAATCATAGAGTCTGACAAAAAACATCTGGTCTGTTGTCACAGGCAACTAACTATATGATGTCATAAGCTGTCCCCCCCCCCCCCCCCCCCCCCCCCAGCCTTGTTTCTCAAGCCCCAAGGTCACATCACCACATCTGCGTAGATCTAAACCTTAAAAATGAAAAACTTCTAGTCAATCGGTTTCTACGTGCCTCCACTGTCCCAATCAGATTATGTGGTGGGCGGTTCAGTGAAACTGGACCTGGGGAACACATAGAACAGGATGGAATAACCAGAGAGTGAACCTACAGGGTCAGAGTGGATAGCAACAGGGCCATTATCTATAGGAGCATTAGCAACCTGACCGCTATACCACCACAAAGGAAGACATTTAGAGACGTGGTCACCATTACAGAAGGAGAAAGTACATTACATTAATGTGCATGGCCAGTAAACCACCACAGAAGAAGAAGAGTATACATTAATGTGCATGTACAGCATGGCCAGTAAACCACCACAGAAGAAGAAGAGTATACATTAATGTGCATGTATAGCATGGCCATTAAACCACCACAGAAGAAGAATATACATTAATGTGCATGTACAGCATGGCCAGTAAACCACCACAGAAGAAGAATATACATTAATGTGCATGTACAGCATGGCCAGTAAACCACCACAGAAGAAGAGTATACATTAATGTGCATGTGCAGCATGGCCAGTAAACCACCACAGAAGAAGATAGAAGGTATATTGCCCCTGTGTGTCCCTTGAGGGATAGGAGCTGGTCACCTGTCTATACAGTTAGACAGAAGCACATTACTACTGCGTTGATTTGATTCAAATAGTAGGAAAACAGTGCGCTGCCATTTGACAACATTCCACAGCAACACAAGCCTTGGCTAGCTGTTACGTAAGACACATGGTGTCGCTAGGCAACAGGTCGGAGACCTTAGCGAGCACTAAAGGGTGTGGGTGGGTGTGTGTGTGTGAATGATCACTACAGGTCTTGACACACACTTAAATTGCCATCTTCTATTATAGGGTTAGGCATGAGGGCAGAATGGCAGGCCCTAAGGAGGCTTAGTGTGTCCGGTTAAAATGAAATGAACTAGCACAGAAGAAGAAGGAAAGGGTACATGCATCGGTGGACATGGGGAACGTGGCCACAGCTGCACCACAGAAGAAGAAAAGAGCTTGGTGCATTAGGAACAGAACCTCAGTCACCACAGAGGAAGTGAGTCCCCTCATCAGTTAAGCCCCATAAAGATGACCAGCACATACAGAGGATGGCCTGGGGTTTCCAGCTCAGTTTATAAGGGGCCAGAGAGGGAAGGTGGGTGGGGTTTTGTGGGTTGTGTGTGTGTGTGTGAGTTTACGTGTGAGTGAGTGTACGTATGTGTGTGTGTTTACGTGTGAGTGAGTGTACGTGTGAGTGAGTGTACGTATGTGTGTGTGTTTACGTGTGAGTGAGTGTACGTGTGAGTGAGTGTACGTGTGTGTGTGTGTGTGTTTACGCGTGTGTGTGTGTGTGTGTTTACGTGTGAGTGAGTGTACGTGTGTGTGTGTGTATGTGTGTTTACGTGTGTGTGTGTGTGTGTGTTTACGTGTGAGTGTACGTGTGTGTGTGTATGTGTGTTTACGTGTGTGTGTGTGTGTGTGTGTATGTGTGTTTACGTGTGTGTGTGTGTGTGTGTGTGTGTGTGTGTGTATGTGTGTTTACGTGTGTGTGTGTGTGTGTTTACGTGTGAGTGTACGTGTGTGTGTGTATGTGTGTGTGTGTGTGTTTACGTGTGTGTGTATGTGTGTTTACGTGTGTGTGTGTGTGTGTGTGCTCACCGTCAGTGGGTTCCCCCCACTCTGGGGGCGGTAAGCCCAGTCTACGGTCATGCGGCTGCTGGCTCTGCTGGTGGAGGTGAAGCTGCAGGGCAAGGTGACAGTGTCTCCCTGCACAGCGCGCAGCTCTGCTGGGGAACTCACTACCACGGAGCCCCCTGGAGCTGGGACTGCAGGAGGAGGAGAGGGGGAGAGGAGGGGGGAAGAGAGAAAGAGGAGAGGAGGGAGGGGAGGAGGGAAGAGGGAGAGGTGAAGGAGGAGAGGAGAAAAGGGGTGTAGAGGGGGAGAAGGATTGGAAGACAGCCAGGTTGCCAGGTTGGACGAAAACCAAAAGAAGGAATGGAGACGGGGATAACAAGAAGAGGATGTTTGTTAAAGAGAGAGAGGGAGAGAGAGATAGCACGAGAGAGAGAGACACAGAGAGAGAGAGAGAGAGACAGAGACAGAGAGAGCATGAGAGAGGGGCAGAGAAAGAGAAACAAGATGAGATGATACATTTCAATTTACCTCCGTGTACTGAGTGTAACATAGCAGGATCTGATGCATGTAGATTGACCTCTCACACATATGAATCATACATGTAGCCTGGCTACATTACAGTCCACCTCCTCCACAGCATATGGTGTTCAGCTAACATTAAACATACATGTCATCTGGCTAAATTAAACATACATGTAATCTGACTACATTAAAACATACATGTAGCCTGGCTACATTACAGTCCACCTCCTCCACAGCATATGGTGTTCAGCTAACATTAAACATATATGTCATGTTATGGCTACATGGCTACATTAAAACATGCATGTAGTCTGGCTACATTTAAACAAACATGTAGTCTGACTATACTAAACACACATGTAGTCTGACTATACTAAACACACATGTAGTCTGACTACATCAAAGTCCACCTACTAGCTCTGGTGCTAGGTTAACATGAAGCATTAGGCAGGAATGAATGTGCAGGAGATATCGAACAGGAGAGGACAGACACTAACTAACTTCGCTATGGGAGGAGAGACCCTAACTAACTTCTCTATGGGAGGAGAGACCCTAACTAACTTCTCTATGAGAGGAGAGACCCTAACTAACTTCTCTATAGGAGGAGAGACCCTAACTAACTTCTCTATGGGAGGAGAGACCCTAACTAACTTCTCTATGGGAGGAGAGACACTAACTAACTTCTCTATGGGAGGACAGACCCTAACTAACTTCTCTATGGGAGGAGAGACCCTAACTAACTTCTCTATGGGAGGAGAGACCCTAACTAACTTCTCTATGGGAGGAGAGACACTAACTAACTTCTCTATGGGAGGAGAGACACTAACTAACTTCTCTATGGGAGGAGAGACACTAACTAACTTTTCTATGGGAGGAGAGACACTAACTAACTTCTCTATGGGAGGAGAGACACTAACTAACTTCTCTATGGGAGGAGAGACCCTAACTAACTTCTCTATAGGAGGAGAGACCCTAACTAACTTCTCTATGGGAGGAGAGACTCTAACTAACTTCTCTATGGGAGGAGAGACCCTAACTAACTTCTCTATGGGAGGAGAGACACTAACTAACTTCTCTATGGGAGGAGAGACCCTAACTAACTTCTCTATGGGAGGACAGACCCTAACTAACTTCTCTATGGGAGGACAGACCCTAACTAACTTCTCTATGGGAGGAGAGACCCTAACTAACTTCTCTATGGGAGGAGAGACCCTAACTAACTTCTCTATGGGAGGAGAGACTCTAACTTCTCTATGGGAGGAGAGACACTAACTAACTTCTCTATGGGAGGAGAGACACTAACTAACTTCTCTATGGGAGGACAGACCCTAACTAACTTCTCTATGGGAGGAGAGACCCTAACTAACTTCTCTATGGGAGGAGAGACCCTAACTAACTTCTCTATGGGAGGAGAGACACTAACTAACTTCTCTATGGGAGGACAGACCCTAACTAACTTCTCTATTATCTACTGGGAGGACAGACACTAACTAACTTCTGTATTATCTACTGGGAGGACGGACACTAACTAACTTACTTCATTTGACAAACACTAACCTAAATCTATGGCTAACCACTTTAATCAATGAATAACCTTTCCAGTATGGATGGATGGATACATAGAGGTTTCATCAGCCCCAAAGGTCTAATCCAGGACACATACCAGTCTGGTTCTCCTACCAAATCCAGGACATATACCAGTCTGGTTCTCCTTCTAAATCCAGGACATATACCAGTCTGGTTCGCCTACTAAATCCAGGACATATACCAGTCTGGTTCTCCTACTAAATCCAGGTCATATACCAGTCTGGTTCTCCTACTAAATCCAGGACATATACCAGTCTGGTTCTCCTACTAAATCCAGGATATATACCTGCCTGTTTCTCCTAAATCTAAATGAAACCTATTAAAGACTCCCGTGGTGATCGTATGAAAGGATCCAGCAGAGAGGAGGATGGGTTTAGGTAACAGTTATCTTCAAACTTCCACAGAAGATTCCACTTTCCAGAATCAGACTCTTCGTTGGGGGTCTGTGCGGAGGACATTGTACTCTTCGTTGGGGGTCTGTGCGGAGGACATTGTACTGTTTGTTGGGGGTCTGTGCGGAGGACATTGTACCGTTTGTTGGGGGTCTGTGCAGAGGACATTGTACTGTTTGTTGGGGGTCTGTGCGGAGGACATTGTACTGTTTGTTGGGGGTCTGTGCGGAGGACATTGTACTCTTCGTTGGGAGCCTGTGCAGAGGACATTGTACTGTTTGTTGGGGGTCTGTGCAGAGGACATTGTACTCTTTGTTGGGGGTCTGTGCAGAGGACATTGTACTGTTTGTTGGGGGTCTGTGCGGAGGACATTGTACTGTTTGTTGGGGGTCTGTGCGGAGGACATTGTACTCTTCGTTGGGGGTCTGTGCAGAGGACATTGTACTGTTTGTTGGGGGTCTGTGCGGAGGACATTGTACTGTTTGTTGGGGGTCTGTGCGGAGGACATTGTACTGTTTGTTGGGGGTCTGTGCAGAGGACATTTTACTCTTCGTTGGGGGTCTGTGCAGAGGACATTGTACTGTTTGTTGGGGGTCTGTGCAGAGGACATTTTACTCTTTGTTGGGGGTCTGTGCAGAGGACATTGTACTGTTTGTTGGGGGTCTGTGCAGAGGACATTGTACTCTTCGTTGGGGGTCTGTGCGGAGGACATTGTACTGTTTGTTGGGGGTCTGTGCAGAGGACATTTTACTCTTCGTTGGGGGTCTGTGCAGAGGACATTGTACTGTTTGTTGGGGGTCTGTGCAGAGGACATTGTACTGTTTGTTGGGGGTCTGTGCAGAGAACATTTTACTCTTCGTTGGGGGTCTGTGCAGAGGACATTGTACTCTTTGTTGGGGGTCTGTGCAGAGGACATTATACTCTTCGTTGGGGGTCTGTGCGGAGGACATTGTACTGTTTGTTGGGGGTCTGTGCAGAGGACATTGTACTCTTCGTTGGGGGTCTGTGCGGAGGACATTGTACTGTTTACCAGCTTTCATGACGTTAAAGTGACCAGGTTTGCAGCCGCCACAAACTCTACTGCCTACGCCGTTTCCATGGAAACTCTAGTGAAGGACGGCCATCAGGTTCCTTTCATTACCAAACGACGTACAAACACTTCTTTCACTGCAAAACACGAGAAGAAGAAAAAAAAAAAGATTCCTCTTTTCACTCTCAAGGATACATCAAGCGCCATGACATCTATGAGGGAGGAATGACTCAGCATGTTTCATCCAAGGGGAGGGGCCATGATGGGAATAACACCCTGAAAAGAGGCGCTAGTTACGAACGCACCCCCACCCCCCATCGCCCTGTCACCATCCCACAACCACACCAGGTCCACAAAACAAACATTCCCCCTCTTTCTAAAAAGTGGAAAGGAGACTGGACGGGTTGTGGAAAAAAGAATGAGACTTTGGAGATGAATTATATTGTTCTTGATAAACGGAGTGGTTTTATTAACTGGTGATTTAGATGTTGGCATGGTCGCAAGTCGGCACCTCGCCCAAAGTCTGTCAAATAAAATCTGACACGCACCATCATACAAATGGAATGGGGACCGCTGGGAAAAAGATATGAATATTATTTTTGACAGCACTGGGCAACCGTTAACTGAAAACTATAGACTCTCCACTCTCACTCCACTGTAGTCTACAGACTCTAGTCAGGGTGCTTCACTCCACTGAAGTCTACAGACTGTAGTCAGGGTGCTTCACTCCACTGTAGTCTACAGACTGTAGTCAGGGTGCTTCACTCCACTGTAGCCTACAGACTCTAGTCAGGGTGCTTCACTCCACTGTAGTCTACAGACTGTAGTCAGGGTGCTTCACTCCACTGTAGCCTACAGACTCCAGTCAGGGTGCTTCACTCCACTGTAGTCTACAGACTGTAGTCAGGGTGCATCACTCCACTGTAGTCTACAGACTCTAGTCAGGGTGCTTCACTCCACTGAAGTCTACAGACTGTAGTCGGGGTGCTTCACTCCACTGTAGTCTACAGACTGTAGTCAGGGTGCTTCACTCCACTGTAGTCTACAGACTCTAGTCAGGGTGCTTCACTCCACTGTAGTCTACAGACTGTAGTCAGGGTGCTTCACTCCACTGTAGCCTTGGCCACATACTGTATGTGGCTTCAAAAAGCGGTACATGTTGATACAATTTTTAGATGTAATCATTTATTTATATATTATTCTTTATACAGGGTTGACTGACTGAGACAAGGTCTCTTTTGCAGCAGTGGACCTGTTTAGAGGCCATTTAATGAAAAATGAAAAGAAATTTAACAAATTAAAAAGAAAAAAAATTCTAAAACGAAAAATGTTTTACAATCTAATACACAGTCTAATTCGTCCCATTGGGGGCCCTATCTCAGCTTATGGATATTACGAGTACATATTAAGTATTAGGCTTTAATACTTTACGCTCAGGTGAGTAGAGTAAGCTGCACAGACATTTTTTTTCTGCTGAAAATCTCCCTCCTTTGTATTTGTACCTCAACCATGGTGTACATACCGTTCGCCCCACTTTGTCTACTGAGCTGTATTTAGCCCAGGATAAGCTGTTCATATAAAGGGGGCTGGACTATTTTACTACTGGAATTACACTATGTATGTCCTGTGTGGGTCACAATATCATCTTACATTTAACAGCTTCAATATTTGACAACAAAGTGACCACTGAGGCTTAGGTTTACCAAACGGGTAAGTGGGCACCAGCCCTGGGTCACCTCTTCTCATCAGAGGCCAGGGGGGGGGGGGGGGGGGGGGGGGGATTTCGTTTGCATAATACACAATGAAGTACCACTAGCGGTTACCTGTATGAGAAGGAAATACTTTCTTTACTTTTATTGAAAGTTAGACTTCCAATCCACTTATATCTGCCACGCAGTGTTCAGCATAAAAACACATTACATTGTGGCAGTTGCAGACCTGGCACCGAACAACGCACATTAAAGATTTCATGATGCTACTTCATGCTTCTTACTTGTATTTTCGTAAACATTCAAACACGTGTGATCAAACATAAAAGAAAGTCAAACTATGTAATATTTGCCATAGGAAGCGAGTGATTTGGCATCAGATCTGAAATTGCATTCTATTGGGAACAACATGCTAGTAGGACAAGGCCGGCGGTCGCGCAGGCTGACATCGGCGGTTGAACCTTCCGTCACATGAACTTATCTCTCCATTTCTCTGTCTACAACGCCTTAATATTTGCCAGTGACTTCCGACCACTCGACATGAAAAAATAATTTAAACCAGTAGGCGTGTGTGTAACGAAACTATTTGAACTCAATCTAGCAGAGACAATACAAATATGTAATACAATACATAAACCTGAGGTGTTTGACGCCTTACAGGCAGAATTGGAGAAAAAAAAAACTTTGGTGACAAAAATCTGTCTCAAATACGCGTCTAGGCTTGGAAGTTTTGACATATGTTGTCGCGACGATAAAACGACAGGTTGTAAACGTAAACTAACTCACCAAACCAAACGACCAAATATAA
>CM030182.1:18134894-18149894 GCA_017639675.1 Aplochiton taeniatus
GGATTTATCTTCCAGAGAACGATGACTCTTACAGAACACAGTCACACACACACACACACACACACACACACACACACACACACACACACACACACACACACACCTTCCAGAGAACGATGACTCTTACAGAACACGGAGTCACACACACACACACACACACACACACACACAAACACACACACACTCACACACACACACACACACACTGTGATGGGAAAAATGTAATTTAGCCTTAACTATGAAATGTTACTCTGTGTTTTATTATGAGTTCAAACCAAGTTCCCTTTTGTAGTTAGATTGAACCCTTGGGGTTAATCTTTTCACCTAACAGTCATCACAAGTAACTTAGTGACTTATAGGTTTGTGTATTCTTCCTGTTTAGGTGTAAACAAGATGTCAGACTTGAGGAATCGGTCAGCCAGATGGCATTGTTTATTGCCCTATGTAAAAGAACTCTTTGATCTAGGAAGGTCCGAGAGATAAGAGATGCTGACTGCAATTGCACTAAATCAACATTCCTAAGGAAACGTGTATATAAGGGACGTTAGGGGGATTGTGATTTTGTGCGCACCAGTTATACGTCCTCATTTTTGTATGACTTTAGACTGCAGTTAGGGGTTTCTTTTTATCTGATCAGTTTTATTTTGTTACTTTGTGGTTGATATATTGTATATCAACTCTGTTACCTTTTTACTCATCTCCATTAAAACCACTAAAAGCAAGCGGACGTTATTTCTCAAAGTATTTAATTATTTCGATCTCACTGGAGTGCGGAGACATAAAAAATCCGCGACAAACTTGGCGTTGTCGGGGCAGGATCCCTTGGTTGACTGTCCGGAACCGTTGAGAAGTGGTGACATGGCAGTCCAGAAGAGAAATGTTCTGCCTCTAACCTCATTAGATCCGAGACGCGAGGACCAGTTCTCTCCGGTTCTTGATCGTCTCCACTGGGATCTCAAAGGACCTATTGGGGTCATCCTAAATCATCCGGTGGGATATTGAAATTCTTTATATTCAAAGCGCCTAATATTTACGGAAAAAAAATTGAAAATGATGTTCTATGTATAGGTCTGTATGATTGTTTGTGGATACGAAAGAAAAAAGGGGGACTGAATTGTGGGTCTCTTGTGTTACGTAACTGTCACACACACACCCTACAGTTCTAAGAGAAAGCCTGGCTTTCTGGCTTTATTTGATGGTGCCCGAAAACGAATCGAGACTTACGGGGACGCCTGTATTTTAGAATATTCATAGGAAGCTTTTAATATTCAGTGTGATCACACACCCTGTTATGGGGTCGGTTAAACGTCAGGCTTCTCCACCTGATGTGGGATCCATTGCGGCAATCATGTTGGCTAAATACGGTGAACGATCAATTCAATTTTTGTGGTATTGGTGCGAGGATTTGGGATTTCCACAAGGGGGATCTCTTAGTTTGAACCAAATTGAGAAATTGTCCGATAGATTGAAGGAGAAAGAGGCTAAGCTGAGGGAAAAGAAAAGGATTAAAGTATGTGAATTGAAAGAAATAGAAAGTCAGAAAGATTGTTTGAATATGTGGAAGTCTGTAGCTGAGTGTAGAGAGAGGAAACAGAAAGTTGAGAAGAAATGTGTTAGACAGTATGTGATTTGAAAGAAATCTGAGTGTAGAGAGAGGAAACAGAAAGTTGAGAAGAAATGTGTTAGCCCAGTTAAATTATACGGACCAAAAAGCTATTGTGCATAACCAAATATTCGTTGTTGAGTCTAACACTTTACTAAGTTGCAATGGAAGAGCTAGAAAGATTTCAGAATAAAATAGGCCTGTGTAACATACAACATAGTCAAAACATTTAATATTTGTGATAAGTGAAGGCTTTACCCATAATCGAAACTTAGTTATGCCCCGGGGTCAAAATGTTTGTCGAAACTTAGTTATGCCCCGGGTCAAAACGTTTGTCTCTTTGTCGTTATGGTCACGGTGTTTCCGTGTGTGTTTATGTATTTTTGTGTGATGTCTGTTGGTTCGATGCTAATGTGATTTTTTTTCCTTCTGTTTTTTGAGTAGGGCATGGACTGGGACGTGGGCTTGATCACCCTATGCTCCCAGGTTGTTAGGAGGCTGTATGGCTGTTGGTTTATTACGTAATGGCGTGGGTGTTGGTCTGCGGTGAACCATTTTAGGTATTAACTTGAGGTATTTTTGATTTGGCTATGCTGCTGATTGGCTGATGTTCCGTTTTTCTGCTCACTTGTCAATCCGTGTGTGCACCACGAATTGACAATGGGGGAGTATGACAAGGAATGACAAATGTATAACTTAACAAAATTTTAGATAGGCATATCTATAATCCAGAGTTGCTCCTTACACAAAGGAATGGCTAGGTTTTAGACTAATGAACAGTCTGACGTAGACAATTTTGAATTGAATTATGTGGATTGGTATTTTAATGCAATGTAGTTTTATGTCTAACTGGTTTCTTATTTTGGTTTTGAGGTTTATAACATTTTGTAATCCTTGGTTATTTGTTGATACAAGATTGCCAGAGCAATGCTCTGAGATGTGATAAGATACAGACCCACAAGGGCCTGTTGCAGAAGCATTGGAATGCAAATTGAAATGTAAATTAACCTGGGGAGATTTTCGGCAAAACCTTTGAACTTTCAGTAAAATGTAAAGACCATTCTTACATGGGACTCAGACTCTCCACGGATAGATACGCAATGACACATTGTGTCTGGATCTCGTCTGAAGGATTCACGGAGGTGCTTACTTGCCACAGACAAGGTGGCCGTGTGGACGATCATGCCTGTTTTGGGACACTTGAGGCTGAGTACATGCTAAACCATGATTCCTTTCATTGCTGTTCTAATATTGTCTAGGGGTTTTCCTATAACCTTTGATGATTTACTTTGAAAGTGAATCTTGACCAAATGAGGACTTCCACTGGTCCATAGATTCCTGTTTGTTGTGTTGGTTTTTGTATGCTGTTTCACCAGGAACAACGGTCAGCAGCAGAGGAAGCTGATCTGAAGGTGATTACAGATCCATCCAGCAATATGGTCAACAGAGAAACTCTACAGGAGGATCCAACCTCCAAGGGGGGTCAAAGCTGCCATTCGACACTACCCAGCTGAGACCAGCTGTGACATCATTCGACTGGGGATGACATCGCCTGCGGAGACTTCGTGGTGGTGAAGGACTTCCGACGAAATCACTGGAGGGCGAGGAAGTGGCAAGGTCCCTGGCAGGTGCTGTTGATCACCCACACAGCGGTCAAAGTAGCAGAGCGAGCAACGTGGATCCACGCAAGCCACTGCAAAAAGGTTCCACAGCTGGAGGAGGACAACACATCCAGCAATTTGTCTCTCCAAGACCAGAGTGACACAGAGAGAGCAGGAGGAATCAGATTGAATCACTTGCCCCCCCACACACACACACACGTACACGGGCAAGGCAGCGTTGATTTCATCACAGCCTAGAGTGCACGTATAGAGCTACTCTACGCTGCACCGGTGATTCACATAATGCACACACACTCCAGAGAGCACACACACATGAACGAGGTTACCTCGCCTGCAATGGACGACGAGGGAGCGCAGAACGTTCCTTTGGTTTCATCTCCACGAGAACCGCTTAGAACCAATGGAGGAAAGACAGTAACGACCTGTTCTTTGTTAGAAGGTCCAACTTGCGTATTCCAGACACAGAGATCATGGCGTCCTTTTCAACAACCAGGACTTTGTGGCCTTAGAGGCACATTATGTATTTTATCATTTTGAATTGTGATTCTACTGTTGTATTTTTTAGACTATTATGATAAAGAAGACGTCCATACTGAACAATTTAGGAACATCTCTAAGAGAACCGCGACACGTGTAATGAATGATGAAGATTGGATTAATAGTGCCTTGGATCCTACTCATCATTATGAAACTAACCTTTGGTATAGATATGTAATGAATAAAGCTAGGAAGAACAATGTTACAGGTTGCTATAATCGTTTGCTCCTCACATGCGTCTCAGAGTATTTTCAGATTTCATTTTTGTATGTATACGAATACGAGATATTCGAAATGGGGGAGTGTGATGGGAAAAATGTAATTTAGCCTTAACTATGAAATGTTACTCTGTGTTTTATTATGAGTTCAAACGAAGTTCCCTTTTGTAGTTAGATCGAACCCTTGGGGTTAATCTTTTCACCTAACAGTCATCACAAGTAACTTAGTGACTTATAGGTTTGTGTATTCTTCCTGTTTAGGTGTAAACAAGATGTCAGACTTGAGGAATCGGTCAGCCAGATGGCATTGTTTATTGCCCTATGTAAAAGAACTCTTTGATCTAGGAAGGTCCGAGAGATAAGAGATGCTGACTGCAATTGCACTAAATCAACATTCCTAAGGAAACGTGTATATAAGGGTCGTTAGGGGGATTGTGATTTTGTGCGCACCAGTTATACGTCCTCATTTTTGTATGACTTTAGACTGCAGTTAGGGGTTTCTTTTTATCTGATCAGTTTTATTTTGTTACTTTGTGGTTGATATATTGTATATCAACTCTGTTACCTTTTTACTCATCTCCGTTAAAACCACTAAAAGCAAGCGGACGTTATATCTCAAAGTATTTAATTGTTTCGATCTCACTGGAGTGCGGAGACATAAAAAATCCGCGACAAGACACACACACACACACACACACACACACACACACACACACACACACACACACACTCAAACGGGGCCAGGAAGAGTAGTTTGCCGTTCCTGTCTGGCAGAAGAATACAGAACAGCATCGCATTATTGGGGCGTACTTATTGCCTATGTTTTGACCCTGATTGTGTGTGTGTGTGTGTGTGTGTGTGTGTGTGTGTACACACAGTATGCTTGCCTTCCTTTTTATCGTGAACATCTAGCGATTTTAATTATAATAATATTTGAGTTGTTAACCCTTTATGTTGTACTCAAGACCCTCCATGGCTGAGGTAGCATGAGCATGTAGTCTAGTGTTAGCATGTAGCCTAGCGTAAGCGTGTAGCTTAGTGTGAGTGTGTAGCTTAGTGTTAGCGTGTAGCTTAGTGTGAGCATGTAGCCTAGTGTTAGCGTGTAGCTTAGTGTTAGCGTGTAGCTTAGTGTGAGTGTGTAGCTTAGTGTTAGCGTGTAGCCTAGCGTTAGCGGGTTAAAGAGCGGACGCTCCAGAGACATGCTTTCCTTTGTTGCTTATCAGCCCCGGGAAGGCTTCCTGCAGACTGGCCAAGACGTCGTCCTGGTGGCGAGTATATGTCTGGGTGTGTTTTGACGTGTGTGTCTGTGTGTTTTAGTATGTGTCAGTGTGTTTGAGTGTGCGTGTGAGTGCGTGTGTCAGTGTGTGTGTCTGGGTGTGTTTAAGCGTGTGTGTCTGGGTGTGTTTGAGATTGTGTGTCTGTGTGTGTTAAAGCGTGTGTGTCTGGGACTTTGAGCTTGCTTGTCAGTGTGTGTTTGAGCATGTGTGTGTCTGTGTGTTTGAGCGTGCGTATCAGTCTGTGTTGGTATGTGCGTGTCTGTGTTTGAGCGTGTGTTTTTGTGTGTGTGTTCGAGTGTGTGTGTGGCTTTGGACAAAGTGGAAGAAACTTGGTGACCTAATGGTATTAGATTTATACATTTTGTCTCTCTCTCTCTCTCTCTCTCTCTCTCTATGTAAGTGAGCATGCAAGTGTGTTAGTGTGAAGATGTGAGAGTGTTTGTATGTGTGCGTGTGTGTGCGTGTGCGTGTGTGTGGAGAGTGGAGTTCCGTACATTATAGCAGCATCATCCATCATTCCAAAAGGAGCAGACCCTTATGGGAGAGAGAGATTGACGGGTGGGGGGGGGGGGGGGGGGGGAGGACTGCATTGATTCTCACTGGGGGTCTATGCTGTAAAGGAAATGAAACGCTGTCAGATCCAGCTTCATATTCACACCGTACTCAGCAGGCTTCGTGTCAAACGACTCCACACGCACACACGCACGCACTCACACTCACACACACACACACACACACACACACACACACACACACACAGGCTGTCACTGTGACATACATGCTACACAGTAGATGACAGATACAGAGGCGTGTCTTCATTGAATCAAGGAGATATTCTAGGTTTACAGCAAAACCATTTAGGAGTGACAGAAAGCTCCAGGGAAATGAGTATATTATTAGATTAAGATCCAGTTATTAATTTATCCCGTAACACACCTATCTGTGTGAATGAAAGCCAGAGGAGATGAAAACAACCAGAAGATGACTGCAGTCATGGAGCGAGGATGGGTTTGGGTCGTTAACACTAATTAGCGTGTTGTCGATCTAGAGGCCAGGGACACTAGATGAGAACGGAACACTACACACTGTTTTCCAATTACTGTCATAATCAGTCCCAAGGGCTGTCCCTGTGTGTGTGTGTGTGTGTGTGTGTGTGTGTGTGTGTGTGTGTGTGTGTGTGTGTGTCTGTGTGTGTTTGTGTGTGTGTGTGTGCGTGTGTGTGTGTCTTAGTGTTTGTGTTTGTGTCTATGTGTGTGTCGTGCTGTGTTTAAATGTGTGTGTGTGTTTGTGTCTTTGTGTATGAGTGTCTCCATGTGTCTCTCTGTGTGTGTGTGTGTGTGTGTGTGTCTCTGTGTTTGTGTGAGTGTGTGTCTGTGTCTCTCTGTGTTTGAGTGAGTGTGTCTCTGTGTGTGTCTCCGGTGTGTGTGTGTGTGTGTGTGTGTGTGTGTGTGTGATTGTGTGATTATTGTTAGTAGTCCTCCATTGACAGCATGCACTCTAAGACACTTTACTCTGCTGACGCTGTTTCTATCAGCAACAGAATATATTTGCAACCCCAGTGATCTTGAATTGGGAAAAACAGATTACAGCAGTGTTTGGACATACACAGCGCCCCCACCCCCTGCCCCCCCCTCCACACACACACATCCACAGCTTTGTTAGGGGAACACCGTGAGAACTTGTCCCCCCTGATTAGATACGCCTTGTCCTCTGGTGGAACCCGGAACGTCGGGAACGCTGATAAGACGGAGATGCAACGCACAATAAATAAAATATATATACATATATATATAAAAAAGGCATTGTTAAAAATATATATACATATATATATAAAAAAGGCATTGTTAAAAATATATATACATATATATATAAAAAAGGCATTGTTAAAAATATATTTTTTTTTAAGAATATAAAGGTGCTAACGTGACAAGATAGTTAGATAGACCAGATAGTTGTTTCCCGGTGTTTTCCTTGTATGATTTCAGTATTCCATGTTTCTGTTTTGATACAACTGGACTGTAGCAGGGGTCACTAGCCATCATTAATATGATACACAGATGGAGATGAATTATTCATATGATATTCTGCTTTGATCGGCCCCTGCATTCTGACCAGAGTAGTAACACCAGACCTCTCTCTCTCTCTCTCTCTTTCATCTCTCTCTTTTTTTCTCTCTCTTTCATCTCTCTCTTTTTTTCTCTCTCTTTCTCTCTCTCGCTCTCTCTCTCTCTTTTTCTGGTCTCTCTTATCATTTCATTTTTTTCTCTCTCTCTCTTCTCTCCCTTCACCTTTCTGTCCTCACCTTGATTCCCTCTCTCCCTGCCCTTCCTCTCCTCTTCTCCTCCTCTCCTCCTCTCCTCTGTTCATCCTCTGTTCATCCTCTTCTCCGTCGTCCTGTCTGGAGGTACGTATCTGGTCAGTAATGAGCTGGGGCGCTTTTTGTTTCTCAGGGTGTGGTGAACAGGATATCCCCATACAAACACAGCAACACACACACACACACACACACATTCACACGGAAAGCAGCATTACCGGGTTGGCCTCTGTTGTTCGGGCTCTTGTGTTAGTAGATACAAAGATACAGGAGACCCAGACATGGGAGGATGTGTGCAAGCTGCTATTTGATTGGACCAAAAGAACAATGCAAGGAAGAAATCGACCAATCAGCACTCCCCTCAACCCCTTGGATTCAGGAAACTGTGATGATTACCTTTTTACCTACTTAGCCCTGGCTTGTTTTGTTTTCTTCTCTTCCTGTGTGTGTGTGGGGGGGAGAGAGAGAGAGAGAGGGGGGGGGGGGGGGGGGAGGAAGAGGGAGAGAGAGAGAGAGGGAGAGAGAGAGAGTGTGTGTGTCTGACCAGCCAAAGAGAAAGCACCTTTGATGAGCCAAGAGCCCCACACAGTAAACGACAAAGAGTCTGTTGTGCTGCTCTACTTTGAGACGCTGACGTTTCACCTGAGCAGGTGAGGGTTACAAAACTCGCTTTTCATGGAGGGAGGGAGGGAGGGTGGAGGGAGAGAGAGAGAGAGGGGGGGGGGGGGGGGGGGGGGTGAGGGGGGGGGGGGGGGGCGGTCGACCTTACTTTACTCACAGAGCATACGTATGGAGAAGACACACACACTTCAATTTGCACATTAAGTGAACTGTATGGTGTTTTTCTTTATACAAAATACATTTTTAAACTAAATCTTACTAAACTTTGGTATCTTAGTTCACTAGAATCCTCTGATCCTCTCTCTCTTTCTTTCTCTCTTTCCCTCTCTCTCTTTCTCTCAGCCTCTGCTGTGTGTATCCCTAGACATACAAAGAGAAAGAGAGACAGAGAGAGAGAGAGAGACAGAGAGAGAGAGAGAGAGAGAGAGAGAGAGAGAGAGAAAGAGACAGACAGAGAAAGAGAGAGAGAGAGGGAGAGAGACGATTACCTCTTAATCCATCATTCCTCTCCCCTTCTCCATTCCCTCACTGACTCACTCCTTTTACAGATTTTTATTCATTTATCCCTCTTTCTTTCTTTCATCCCTTTCTCCCTCCTTTCATCGTAACCGCAACAGTTTTTTGCACCCCTTCTCTGTTCTCCAACCCGCTGCTCCATCCCTCCATCCCTCCACCCCTTCATCCCTCCATCCCTCCATCCCTCCTTTGCCTCCTGCACTCCCTTCTTGCTGACTCAACAGGGTTGGTATAGATTGCAGTGTCTGGGTCTGGAATGGTAAAGTGAATGTTTCTAATGGTCGGATGCAGGCAGGCTTTTATTGCAGGCACGTGTGAGAGAAAGAACAATCCAATCCTTCAAAGTAAAAGGCCTGTCTGACAGAAGAATGACAGTCAAATCCTTCAAAGCAAAAGCTCTGCACGCAGCAAAAAATTATGATTAAATTCGTCAAAGTCTAAGTCCTAGCCTGACAGAAGGATGACAATAAAATCCTTCAAAGTAAAAGCCCTCCCCGTAAAGGACTGCGCTTCCTTCAACACGATGTTTTAAAAAGCAGAGTAATGTAGGTATGTTTCTGTTCTAGCATAGACAGTTGTGTGCTTAAAAAGGTTTACGACCCAAATTCTTTAAAACACAAACAAGAATAATTCTCAAAATGGCTGACCAATGTTTAAAATCAACCAGGCTATCAGAAATAATTCTGGACAGAGCTTTCAGAAACACAATGAATGCCAATTCCACCAACTAAACAAAAATAACACTTTCACTAAAAGCACTGACACCTTATTTTAAAACATTACTCATTAAAAGTATAATTCTGAGAGCAGGCAAAATCCTAATTACTAGGACTAATTAATAGGACTAATCCTATTTAAACGACGAGAGGTCTTCAAACAAAAGATACAACACCTCCCCATGACTCACCGTGTGGATCAGGGCTTAGCACTCTGTCATCAATTGAAAGAGCCCCCCCAACCCCCCCCCACCCCCCCCCCCCCCCCCCCCCCCCCCCCCCCCCCCCACACACACACACACACACACACACACCACCACCACCCTCTAGTTAGCCTTGTCCTTTGTATCCTAAACCCGGCCCTGCTAACTATCCGCTGTGTCCGAGCCAGACAAGGACAGAACGTTCTGAAACTCTATTTTCCATTTTCTCGTCGATGAAACCCAAACAAAGAAGTGCTGGTGCTGCAGCAAAGTGGATGGATTCCATGTTTACTGGACTTTTAAACAGTGTGAGGAACGAAAAGGCCGCCCACATCAAATATGTACACACACACACACACACACATACACATCCTACACATACACACACACACATGCACACACACACACACACACACAAACACACACACACACACGCACACACTCGCAGACAACCACCGAGACAACTGTCTAGCTAACGCATGCACAAACACACACACACACACACTCACATAGCCAGCAAACGCATGTTAAAACTCAGACACATATGCCTTCAACACCGACACATACACAGACACAGACACACACACACACACACACACACACACAGACTTCTCTTTGACATTTACTCCCTTACGGAAGAGCCCTCCCTAACCTTCCTTTGACTACTTCTTCCGTCACTGCTACCACCCCCTCCCCCCCAAAAACACACACACACACACACACACACACACACACACACACACAAACACACACACCCCTCAGCCCTGTTCACTCTCCACATAAAGAGCAGCCATGTTTCTAGGTGTGTCTGCACAGTTCATTGCGTCACAACCCAACACACTCCCTGCTCTGTCACCTTGACCTGTGGGACATGAGAAGAGGTGGAGAGGTTGGAGGTCAAAGGGTCAAACACATCACAGCTCTATCGGAACAAAGCAATAAACAACAGCCGTAAACCAACAACAACAACAAAAATAAGAAACTACAGTGTGTTTGTGTGTGTGTGTGTGTGTGTGTGTGTGTGTGTGTGTGTGTGTATGTGTGTGTGTTCGTTTAAGCATGAGATCTAGAGTGAGATTGCATTGGAAGGAATAACACCAACTTTACAGACAGTGTGTGTGTGTGTGTGTGTGTGTGTGTGTGTGTGTGTGTCTCCGGATATGTAGACTACTACTGCTAAGGGGTAAAGATGATCTGGAGTCTGGACAAGCCAATACTTGTGACTTAACACATGCAGACAGACAGCCCATGGAACAGGCTCAGAAAAACACAACGACATGCACACAAAAAATATGACAGCACTAACGTCGACGGGGAAATGGAAAATGTCCACATAAAAAATTAAAAATTAAATGTAAAAAGACTAATACGTTTCTTTTTTTAAGGACAGTTGCTAAATTTAGCCAGTGAGCTACTGTAGCCTGGAGCGTGTTTTTCACATTCCTAACCGTTTTCTGTCACCAGGCATAAATATCTCATTAACTACCAGCCCGTGTAGTTACTGACAGTTGATGGGGGGCACCATAGAAGAAGAAGAGTGAGGATGGACGTGGGCTGAACAGGCAGGTGTGAAGGGGGTTTCTTTGTTGTAGATCAAATATGTCCGATCACTTTGCTAAAACAATATTTACACTCCTCAAAGTCCTTTTTCACTGTTGTCTATTCTACCCCGCGAACGAACGTATAGGCATGTGGTGTCTCTCGTATGGATATTGATATCCATAAACAGATCAAACCTAAAACATGTTTAGGAAAATTATGTTATTTTAAAACATCACTGCATGTGGGGATTTACAAAGTAAAGCCGCCCCCTGGAAGGTTTCATGATATAGGCCTACCGCATAAACCCCGCACTACTAAGCAGCTTGCGAAGAGCCTGTGCTGTTCTATCAGCTATTATACTCAGTCAATATAATCCCCTTTATCGCAATGGACGCAGATTAACTCAAGGGTAAATATACTCACAATGCATATTGAATGTGAATAGCTTCGCATTGATGTCCTGTCAATTTATTGAAACGTTTCCCCTCATTCGACTCAAGGCTATTACAAGGCAATTTGGAAACAGAGATTGCACGCCAGAATGCTATCGATGTTTATTAAATGGCCACTGCTTGCCCAGGTTGATGGGCTTGTTTATCTGCTTGATGTATCGTGAATAACCTTGAACTGGGACACAGGTGGGCTTTTACCAAGTCACTTATCGGTGTCCAAGACGCTCGCGGAGACAAGCACGCGAGACGTGCCCATCGAAAACAGGAAAGGCGATTTTATGATGATAAGACAATGCGGCCCCGACTAAATGCCAAGAAACCTTGAAGAATCATTATGGGAGTGCAGAGGATGTGCACTTAGTGAAGAATGTGTGTTAACAGCAACAATGGAATTACAAGTTAAAGCCGTCTCTCTCTCTCTCTCTCTCTCTCTCTCTCTCTCTCTCTCTCTCTCTCTCTCTCTCTCTCTCTCTCTCTCTCTCTCTCTCTCTCTCTCTCTCTCTCTCTCTCTCTCTCTCTCTCTCTCTCTCTCCCCCCCCCATGACGCACGGCGTGCATTTGTGTTGTACAAACTAGTTGGAGCAAGGAACAATTCTTTTTCACAGAAACAAAAAAGTTTGTCTACTCCATTGTTTACTTAAGTACTACCCAATAACGTTTCGCTAATTTTTGAGGTAAAAACTTGTCAAAAGTCTTTACATATCCCTATATATATAACTTATATATACCATGGAGCAACATGTTTGTTTGCCTTTCTGTCCATCTCTGTCTTAACTGTTGTACTCTAGTCTGTTGCTCTCCGTCTGAGCATTATTGTCTTTATCTTTTTCTGTAAAGTGTCTTTGGGTCTTAGAAAAGTGCTATATAAATCAAATGAATTATTATTATTATTATTATCATGAACATAAATATCTTATAACGATAAATAAAGTAAATTAATTAGTGGCAGCGCCATTGTTTCCCCCAACTGTTAAGTTACCTTACTGGTTTCTAAATATTCTTATAAGAGCCCCCTATAGCTTCCTCATGAAACTTTCCGCTTCGTGATGCAATCTTACCTGAAGCTGCTAGTCCGGACAGGACTGCCACAACGTACAGTCTCGTTACACACATACCCGGTGCCCGGTGTCCACGTACCGATCGTCAGTGTCCACTTTTAGATCCAGCACCGGGGGTCCCCGTATACTACACAGAGAGACCCTGTTAAACTCCGCTGGACTTTGAGATTAAGCTTCCGTGGTTTGGAGTCCTTCGTAACAACTTCTGCCTAGGCTCAAACTCGAAGTTGCGAGGAACGCGTCTGGACTCGCCAATGCATGTCCTCAAACATTTCGACACCCTCCCACCTATTTCTGAGACGCGATCAGTCTCTCTCTCTCTTTCTCTCTCTCCCTGTCTCTCTCTCTCTCTCTCTCTCTCTCTCTCTCTCTCTCTCACACACACACACACACACACACACACACACACACACACACACACATATAAAGACAAACATTGCCTCGTAGCCTATTGTTAATTCCATGTTCACAGACATTCTAAATCCATCTCATTTCCCTAAATTCTGACACTTGAGAACCCAACAATACTACAAAGAATATAGTTGGGTAAATAAATGCAGTGAACCAACCGCCTTGCAAAAAAAACGTGCATGCTTCTTTTCAAACTCAAGTTTTCATCGGTCTGCCGTTTGGAAGTTTGTTTCAAAATGAAATATAGGCCAACAAAATATGCATTACAAGCAAGTTACGATTGCCGTAAAAAAAAAGATATGTTAGAATGAGAATGTTAACCCTCCTAACCCTCCTGGGGTCCAATTTGACCCGATTTCAAGTTAAGATGATTGAAACAAACCTTAATATTTTTTTATCATAAGAAGGTTTTATTATATCCTCAACAATGACTTCATAAACACGACAAAACCAATATATATTTGTATTATTATTATTTAAACCTTATGAACAATTTTGTTATATCTGTGGTGTTATCAATCAAATTTGACCCGCTCTGGAATGTCAGTAATCCATAGAGTGGTATCCAGCACTGTTTCCTGTTTTCCTCATCATTTCCAATGAATATTGGATAAATAGTGCATTTTAAACAAAAGCCTAGTGGTATAGGCCTAGAATCACGTAAATGTGGTTTAAAGTCCATAAAATATATATATTTCTTGATTATGAATGAGTAGTAAGTTTATTACCGTTTCAAACCACTAGGGGGAGCCACGGACTTTTAGATGACTTAGCAGAGGACTTCACTCTACAAGCTTATTTCAAGACGTTACTCTGTCCGCATTCATGACTACCGTTTGATACCAAACTGATGTAAATCAAACAACTAATCAAGGGATTTGTATCTAAATTGTCAGAAAATAAAATCAAATGTAGGATACAAACAGTTACATTGAGCGATAAACTCATTTTCCATTTGAAGGAAAAGCAATGAAACCTCTTTAACAAAAGTAAGCTTACTTCCTGTGTGTGTGGGAGTTTTCGTGTGTGTTGGGTGTGTGTGTGTGTGTGTTTGAGAGATAGTGAGAAAGAGAACAAAGGAGGAAATATACCATGAGCCCAGTGAGTCTAAGAAGTTATGCTTGAGGTCTCGTGATCCACCTGTCTGTCTCGCTGCCATTTTAAATTTGACATCCGCCTCAGTCTCAGCTCCAGCACAGGACAAAGCAACAGAAAACAAAGAAGCATAAAGAGAAGCGATCCCAGGATGAAGATGGCGGGCTTAATGGTCGTCCTCCTTCTTGTCGCCATGGTTGAGGGTTATGAACAAGGTGAATACATATTCTACCTTGATATAGAATTAATGATAACGTTAACATTTTTATGAAATATTGAAACAAATTAGTTCACACCTAGAGGAGGTTTGATTAAGTTGTTGTTTAAATTGTGAAGGTGTTGACGTGTAAATCGTGTGTTTTTTGACCACCAAACAGAGTTTCAACCATCTGTGGAATTCAATGGGGAAACTGCCACTGTGACATGCCCAGCGAATACTAAATTATTTACGAAAAAGGATGGTAAAGAAATGAATCCTGATCCTGATACTCCTGCTGATTCAAACATGGGTTACTTTGTGATCACGGCCATAAACGAAGAGATACGAGCTGAGTATCTCTGTGGAAAAGACGCTACAAAACCTCTCTATCAATATTACATCAGAGGCAGAGGTAAGAAAAAAGCACCACAAATGTTTCCACCTTCTTGTATTTCACTGGATCCATCAGGGTGTCTTTCTCTCTACTACCCCTGTACTACGAATGCATTGTGAAGCCAGTCATTTATTGTACACATTGATGGTCTAAAAAAAGACACATTTATTATAAGAATAAAATTGCAATGGTTAACGCTGCCTGTCTGTGGTGTGTGTGTGT
>CM030182.1:18154894-18162394 GCA_017639675.1 Aplochiton taeniatus
TTGGACACACCAGTACACATTTTGAGGGAAATGTTAGAAACTTCTCACTAACTTTTTCATTCGACTAATATGACATCTACAAATAATACAATCAACTACTACAAATGCTAATACAGCAAACTAACATCTACGAATAAAAATGGAATTTGTTCTAATAGCATTTACGTAAAGGAGACAGATTTGAATAGGCGTTGCTAGGCGATAGATCACAGTGTCCACCGCATTCCAGCCCAACCATATAGAACGACACCTTACTCAGCAGAGGAGATGAAGGAGAAGGAGAAGGAGAAGGAGAAGGAGGAGGAGGAGGAGGAGAAGGAGGGAAAGGAGAAGATGAGGAAGATGAGACAGATAAGGAGGAGGAGGAGGAGTACAGTAACTACATAGTAACTGGCAGAGGAGATAGAGGAGGAGGAGGAGGAAGAGTAAGGGGAGGAGGAGGAGTACAGTAACTACACAGTAACTGGCAGAGGAGATAGAGGAGGAGGAGGAGGAAGAGTAAGAGGAGGAGGAGGAGTAAGAGGAGGAGGAGGAGTACAGTAACTACACAGTAACTGGCAGAGGAGATAGAGGAGGAAGAGGAGGAGGAGGAGTAAGAGGAGGAGGAGGAGTACAGTAACTACACAGTAACTGGCAGAGGAGATAGAGGAGGAAGAGGAGGAGGAGGAGGAGTAAGAGGAGGAGGAGGAGTACAGCTACTACACAGTAACTGGCAGAGGCGATAGAGGAGGAGGATGTGGAGGAGGAGGAGGAGGAGGAGGAGGAGAAGAGGAGGACAGTAACTACACCTTTCTTGGCAGAGGAGATGGAGGAGGAGGAGAGGATGAGGAAGAGGAGGACAGTAACTACACCTTTCTTGGCAGAGGAGATGAAGGAGGAATGAGAGCCCTGGTGCAGTGCCAGGCGGTAGACGGCCACGCCAATCATTAACGTAGCCAACAGGTCTCCGATAGCAACCAAAGCTATCGACATTACGTCCAACTCTACGCAGTTATCACAGGCTGGCAACACAAGATTTCGTTTTTTATTATAATCATAATAAATAAATAAACAAACATAAATACACGTATGTGTGTTTTTATCAGTAGAGACACATCCTGAAGCCAATAAACATAAACAACTTAATAGTAGATAAAAACGTACTCCGAAATTTCACATATATTCGTTCTTCTCCTGAAACACAGTGGAACTCTCCTGAAGCCTCATCCCCGTACTTCAGGTTAAATTTGGTTTTTACGAGACTTTCTGTTTCAATAGAAATATTTCCAACAGTGCAAGACAAAGAGACTCCTCCATCTCTGCTCTCCACCACAATGTCAGCCTCAGAGTCTAGGGGAGTGAAGAAGAAAGAAAGAAAATGAGAACTATGGGAAATGTATTTTTCTTTACCTAAAACAGAGCCAAGCATCATCCAACCCTTTGAATCAACCAACGTATCATTCTTTAAATAAACCAAAGATTGCACAGGTTTCATACTACTTTTAATAATTACAGCATTCACGTTCCACTGTATGACCACCCACAAACACTTCAAATTATATATATATATGTGGTATTATATAGATGAAATATACAAATATTGAATTAAATATATGCACATAAATAAATATATTTGATTATGTTGATTCTAATTATGTTGCAGACATTTTTTTTTTTCTGAAAATGATCTACTCTTATTGATATTTTCCAAGACGTCCTGACTTACCAGTGAAGGCCCAAATCAACAGGCAAGCCACCAGTAAAGTCTTTGTTCTCATCCTGTCTCAAAGTGTCCTGCTGACAACAGAAACATGGTTTCTTTTCAAATCAAAAAGAAAGTGTGCAGCTCACTCCCTCAAGCACGAGAGACGCCATTTTCTGTCCACAATCACTTGAACTTTAGTGACATTATTATTATCACAAAGTTAGAGAAGTTGGTGAGGAAAAAGCTGACGTTTTTTGGTGAAAAATATTATATGAGAAAATATCATTATGCAATTACAGCCATTCGTCCATCAATTGGAATATTTTTTCAACACAACCAAACCGTACCGTTTTTCAAGCTTAACTTTTGTATGTTGTATGTTTGTAGGTAATAAAGGACTACATGATATGAAGTATCAGTTTAAAAACAAAATCCCACCCTTACCTGTCGTCTAAATCCTGTTGTTGGCGCTTGTGAAAAGGTCCTGACAGTACGTCTCCTCTGTCTGTTTCTCTGGAGCTCAGAACAGGAAGTGAACGTGTGTTTCTCTAGCTCGTCCTCTACCCCCATGGCTGAAGGAGGCGTGTATTAAGAGCCCACACAGACGGAGTCTTGCCTTGGTATCTCCACTGTAATCTTCAGCGTGTGTTTTTCTACCTCCTCACCCCCTGGTGAAGGTGGCGTGTTCACCTCTTCAGAGTCCATGGTTGTGTACATGTTGGTAGCCCCAGTATAACTGTGTCTGACAAAACATTACGAGGTTTGAATTCAACTCCATAACCTTCTTGCTGTTCTTCTTGACTCTGTCCGTCTCTGTGAATGGCATCACAGAGAGACCAAACTATCATCCATCACACCCACACCCCGCTTGGTAAACTGAAATAGCTACTATAATCTAGAGCATAGGTGTCAAACTCTGGCCCGCGGGCCAAATTTGGCCCGCGAGGTAATTATATTTGGCCCGCGAGACAATACCAAATTACTACTTTTAATTTAATAAATGAATGCCATTGATGTGTTTTTTCATTTGAAATTCGATTTCGCATGTCTCCACTATTAAATTATATATTGTATGGTAATAAGCGATGCTTGTTCTATATTCAATGTTAAAGCAAAACTTTTTTGGGTCCATATTAAAAGGTTAATTTGTTCAATGTTGGCCCGCGACTTTGTTCAGGTTTTACATTTTGGCCCACTGGGTATTTGAGTTTGACACCCCTGATCTAGAGGGTTGTACAGTGATTGTCCTCTGTCCACCATTTTAGTTTCCAAAGATATACAGAGAGAACAACCCCTCAGATCAGCCTACATTTTGTTTTATTATGGTTTGATCTGTACATGTATCAATAGAGAATATAAATATATACTAGCTGTTTTAGTGTATTCTGTAATTGCCTGTCAGTAATGTTAGCGTGTTAACCCTCAAAAAGGCAGAGATGATGCCACGATGTAACTTCCTGTCTAGAGAACGTCAAAACCACAGATGCCGCGTGAGCACCTGCCCCGACAACACACACACACACACACACACACACACACAAACAAACTCTCACACACACACACACACACACACACACACACACATACATACATACAAACTCACACACACACACACACACACTCACACACACACACACACACACACACATACATACATACACACACACACACACACACACACACACACACACACACACACAAACACACACGCACACACACACACACACACACACTCTCTCTGGCCCTGTGTTAGACTGACACACACTCTCTCTGGCCCTGTGTTAGACTGACACACACACACTCTCTCTGGCCCTGTGTTAGACTGACACACACACACTCTCTCTGGCCCTGTGTTAGACTGACACACACTCTCTCTGGCCGTCTCTTATCTTTCTGACTTTATATCTCTAAATCTGCATCCTTCTCCTGTCAATCTTTCTTTCTTTCTTTCTTTCTTTGCTTCTATATGTCTTGTCTCCTTCTCTCTCTCCCTTTTCCTCTCTCTGTCTCCTCGGTCTCTCTCTCTCTCTCTCTCTATGTCTATCTCTCTCTCTCTCTCTCCCTCTCTCTCTCTCTCTCTTTCTCTCTCTCCTCTCTTTCTCTCTCTTTGTCTCTCTCTCTCTCTCTCTCTCTCTCCCCCTCTCTCTCTCTCTCTCTCTCTCTCTCTCCTCTCTCTCTCTGTCGCTCTCTCTCTCTCTCTCTCTCTCTCTCTCTCTCTCTCTCTCTCTCTCTCTCTCTCTCTCTCTCTCTCTCTCTCTCTCTCTCTCGGTGCATGCTGGGAACTTTGAGTTTGTGAGTGTGAATGGAGAGTGTGGAACTGCTGAATGAGATTGGGTTTTTCTGACACTTTTTCAACTTGTTCACGGTCTTACACATGAGAAGGTAAGGGGAGTATTTAATTTAATTTAATTTAATTTTAATTATTCGATATTAGTTGGTGGAATCGGGAGCCGTACACAAAGGTTTGGGCTCTGAGTGTGTGTGGAATGGCGTCCCTGCCAGGTGAGGGTTCGCCGACTGTGTCAATTAAGCACGGCGCTAGAGTTGTCGCCGATTTACGGTACAGTGAGGAGAGTGTTCTCTTGGCGGAAAAGATCGGGCATGGGAATATAACGTATGGTTCAAGAATGAACAAGGCCGTTGTGGTTTTTCTTCGAGACGAGTTACTGGTACATCAGTTGGTCGCGAGCCGCATTGTGTTGGACGATATGCTTGTGTTTGTCTCTCCATTGCATGTACCGTCGACACGGGTTACAGTATCGGGCGTCCCTCCGTTCATTTCTAATGAAGCCTTGGAGAGAGAGTTGTCCTGGTTCGGGAAGTTTGCGAGCGGCCTTAAAACGGTTAACCTCGGCTGCAAGGACGATAGGCTGCAGCATGTATCATCGCTGCGTAGACAAGCTTTTATGTATTTGAGCAATCCTGCACAAACACTGGAGGTGTCATTTATAGTTAAACACGAGCAGAGCTTTTATATGATCTATGCAACTGCTGGCAGCATGAAGTGTTTTGAATGTGGCAGGGCGGGGCATAAGCGCGCAGCATGTCAGCAGAAGGAGCAGGGAGCGGGCGGTAGCGGAGCGGGCGGAAGCGGAGCGGTTGGGGATCACATTGTAAGTGGGACTACGTCGGTGAGGCAGCAGGCAGAGGGGGAAAAGCAGCAAGTGGCAAAGAGGACAGCAGCACAAGCTGGATTGAGCGAAGTACTGTCAGAAGTAGGGAAGGTGAGAAGTGAGGTGTCCCAGCAGGGGAGTAGTGATAAGAATGAGGAAGGCCCTATGGCAGGAGACCCTGGAGTGGAGGAGGTGGGGGCTGGCAGTAAGGGGGGCCAGACAGTAGGGGAGGTGGAGATAGAGGCGACAGGACAGGTCATTCAGACAGGTGAGGCTGTGAGGGACGGTCCAGGTGGAGCTGTCAATGGGAACAATGAAGAGGAGGGAATGGTAGACGACGACTCTCTCTCACAGTTTTCGGACATTGTAATGCAAGAGGAGACGCAGCTTTTCACTCTGCAGGAAATAAACGACTTCCTCGATGAAACATTTGGCCGGCACACTCTGGAGGTGAAGGATTTCTTCCCAGATGTTGACAGTTTTATGGCTTCGGTGTTGGAAATAAGAAAGGTGGTTGGATATGAGCAATTGAGCGAACAGAAAAGGTTTCGCTTGAAGAAGATAATGACTAAACTGAGGAAAGAGAAGAGAGGAAATGCCTCAGCACGATAATGGGTGAAACACTTCTGGGTTGTGAGCGTCCTGTCTCTGTGTCCTTCTTTGTTCTTTTTATGGCCTTAATACAGAGCCTGAGAGTGGGAACTTTGAATATGAATGGAGGGAGGGGTAAAGAGAGGAGGGCGATGATAACAGAGCTGAGTAGATCAAAAAACATTGATGTGCTTTGTTTACAGGAGACGCACAGTACGGTAGACAATGAGGTTGAGTGGAGAATGGGCTGGACAGGAGCAATGTTTTTCAGCCATGGTAGTAATTGTAGTGCAGGTGTGGCTGTGTTGTTTTCTCAGCGGCTTCACTTAAAACACATTTCATCGTCTGAGGTTGAGCAAGGGAGGGCACAGGTAGTACAGGCAACAATTAGGGACGCGCCCTTTGTATTTATAAATGTTTATGCCCACAACACTGGGGATGAATGCTTGAGCCTCTTTAGCAAGCTAAATGTGAAGATTAAACAGCTTCAACAAACACACAGTAACTCTGTAATAGTGGTAGGGGGAGACTGGAACTGCACTACTGAATTTATGGTTGATAGAAATGCGGAAGAGCCTCATCCACGGTCAGCTTCGAGTCTGGCAAGTGTGATGATGGAGAATGACTTGACAGATGTGTGGAGAGGAATGAATGCCACGGTGAAACAATACACATGGGTGAGGGTGAGCGGCGGGAGGATAAGGGCAGCTAGGCTGGATAGGATATATATAAGTAACGCACACAGGAACAGGTTTACTAAGGCACTAATATCACCAGTGGGCTTTTCTGACCATCACCTGGTGACAGTAGATATCAGCTTAGGAATACGCTCTCAGTGTAGCCCTCCTGGCGATTTAATGTTCGGTTGACGCAAGACAATTAATTCTGCCAGCGGTTTTCAGATTTCTGGAATGAATGGAGGAAAAGAAGGTGGGAGTTTAAAAGTCTAGCGTTATGGTGGGAGGTGGGGAAAACCCAAATGAGGATATTTTGTCAGCAATATAGGGGTCATACGGTGGCGATAGAGAATGAGTGCATTGAGAAGTTGGAAAAAGAAATTAGTATGGTAGAGAATGAGATGATTGAAAGGAATGGGAGCGATACTACTAGAACATGGGGGAGTAGGAAGAAGACTCTTAGTCTGTTTCTACAAGAGAAGGCGAAGGGCGCTCTGGTCAAGGCCCGGATCTCCACCCTTAAAGATATGGATGCACCAACAGCGTTCTTTTTTGGGTTGGAAAAGAAGGCCAAGGAGCCAAACGTGATGGTTCATCTTAAACGCCCCGACGGAACTGTAACAAACGATCCCTCGGAAATGAGGAAAATCGCTATCGACTTCTATTCAGGCCTGTTCAGCTCTGGGAGCTGTGAGGGCGAGGGTGTTGCTGAACTGACCGAGGGTCTGCCTCGGATATGTGGATTACTGGCTGAGGAAATGGACACCACTGTCTCATTTGACGAGATGTGCACAGCAGTCCAGCAGCTAGGAACAGGACGCTCCCCTGGAATTGATGGGCTCCCTTCGGAGTTCTATAAGCGGTTTTGGGGGCTGCTTGGAAGGGACATCTATGATGTTTTTGAGGACTGTCTCCGTTCTGGGGTTCTTCCCTTGAGTTGTACAAGGGCGGTTCTAACTTTACTGCCAAAAAAAGGGGACCTTGGATTATTAAAGAACTGGAGACCTGTCTCATTGCTCTGTACGGACTATAAAATCATAGCCAAGTGTCTTTCAAATAGGCTTAAAAAGTGTTTGGAGACCGTTGTGCATTGCAGCCAAACATATTGTGTACCGGGACGAACAATAATGGACAACTTGTTTTTGGTGCGTGATGTCATTGACCTGGCTAAGTGTACGGGGCTCGATGTGGGGGTTCTTTCTCTGGACCAAGAGAAGGCATTTCACAGAGTTAATCATGAATATCTGTTCAGGATTCTGACTGTGTTTGGTTTTGGAGATAAGTTTGTTTCATGGATCCAATTAATGTGTTCAAATGCTTCTTTCTTGCTAAAGGTAGGGGGTGGTCTTAGCCGCCCAGTGGCAGTTGAGAGGGGGATAAGACAAGGTTGCCCGTTGAGCGGGATGTTATATGTTCTGGCCATCGAGCCCCTTCT
>CM030182.1:18167394-18169894 GCA_017639675.1 Aplochiton taeniatus
ACTGTACAACCTACGGTAATTTATGAAATCTACAGTCATTTGTGAAATCTACAGTGAAAACACTTCGAAATTCATTGTCAGGGGTAGGAAGTAGTTTTGACAGAAAGAGTCTGTTTCAGTCTGGTAGTTGTAGTTCTATTCTCTACTCCTACCTTTCCGTAGCGTGTAGAAATCGTAGAGCTTCATGTTAGCCGGCACGGACATGTTCTCCCTGGGGAGGTAAACTGGGTCCACTTTCTCTGTCTTCTCATTTGCTGAGTCACTGCACAGAGAACATGGAGCACCAGACTGAGTCATGGTGACTAGATACTTGGACTCTCCTAAAAGGCTGAGTCCTGGTGACTAGATACTTGGACTCTCCTAAAAGGCTGAGTCATGGTTGATGGTCAACAAGAGGTGTTACTGTCAGTGACCACTGGTATGAATAAAGATAAGTTAAGCTACTGTGTTCAAATTTCCTTCTTAAACACATACAGTGGGGCACACACAGCTCTAGCTGATGTATTGAAAGCAATAATAGTAATGATAATAATAACAATAATAATAATAATAACTTTGAAAGCAATACCTTGTCTTTGTCATTAGAATCTCCACGGGTTCATCTGTAAGAAAACAAAATACATTAAGGCCCACAAACACCAGTGAATGGAAAAGATACGTCGTTCAGTTTAGACAGGGATCCATTTATTAGAATCATATAGACATTCTTCAAACACACACACAGCCACTAACAGCTCACCGATGGCCTTGCCCTTGTTCTTGTGCATGAGGCAAAGCACGATAAGACTGAGGATGAAGAGGGTGATGAAAGCCACAGCCCCTCCTGTCACGATGCCCAGCATCGGCACCTCAACACTGGAGCTAAGGAACTCTGGAGAGACAGACAAAGATAGGAGATGGGGGGGGGGGGGGGGGGGGAGAGAGAGATAAAAAGAAGGACAGAAAGAGAGAGAGATAGAGAGAGAGAGAGAGAGAGAGAGAGAGAGAGAGAGAGAGAGAGAGAGAGAGAGAGAGAGAGAGAGAGAGAGGAAGGAAGGAAGGAAGGAGAGAAGTTATTAGACATTACCGGTCAGGGTTGGAAAGATGCTTCACAGATGTGTGACAAATACAAAAACAAAAAACACAAACAGATACAACAGATACAATAAAATAACTGCTACTGCTGTTGAATTTCTTTATTGTTTATTTAATTTAATCCAATTTTAAATTATTTATTTATCCATCGACACTTACCAGCCAGAGTAAGGCTGCTCTGCGCTGCTCCAATGCTGTTGCTTGCATTCACCGAAACATTCCCCAATAGGCTGCTGAGGGTCACCCTCAGCGTGTGATTGGTTAGCCAGGGGTAGCTACGAGAGTCCAGGATGAGGAAGTCTGAGGTGTTGGCGACCAGCTGCCCGGACTGGTCCACAAAGGTGATGGTGGCGGGGGGGTTGGAGCGTACCAATGCGAAGAGGACCAGGGAAAGGCCGGGGTCAGATGTTTCACTGTAGTGGGCGTTTACCCTCAGGATCTCTGGCTGGACTAGGAGACAGAAGGAACACACACACACACACGCACACGCACACACAATCAGATACTACAGAAAGAGAAAGTTAGACAGAAAAAGGAGAGAGATACAAGAGAAATAGAGAACAGGAGAGAGAGAAGAAGAGACAGGCGCTGTAGAGAGATAAAGAGGGGGAGGGAGGGAGGGAGAGAGAGAGAGAGAGAGAGAGAGAGTGCTGCATTTACAGACAGAGCTGAAGAAGGATAAGGGATAGTAAATGAGAACAAAGTTGGATCGATATCAAGATGGCGTAGGTTCCATAATGTGTGAAAGGAAAGAGAGAAATGGAGAGATAGAGGGACAGAGATACAGAGAGATAGTATGAAAGAGAGAGATATAGAGAGATACAGAGATACAGAGATATAGAGAGATAGGACGAAAGAGAGAGATATAGAGAGATACAGAGATACAGAGAGATAGAGATACAGAGAGATAGAGATACAGAGAGATAGAGATACAGAGAGATAGAGATACAGAGATACAGAGAGATAGAGATACAGAGAGATAGAGATAGAGATACAGAGAGATAGAGATACAGAGAGGTAGAGATACAGAGATACAGAGAGATAGAGATAGAGATACAGAGAGATAGAGATATAGAGAGATAGAGATAGAGATACAGAGAGATAGAGATATAGAGAGATAGAGATAGAGATACAGAGAGATACAGAGAGATAGAGATAGAGATACAGAGAAATAGAGATACAGAGATACAGAGAGATAGAGATACAGAGATACAGAGAGATAGAGATACAGAGAGATAGAGATACAGAGATACAGAGAGATAGAGATACAGAGAGATAGAGATAGAGATATAGAGAGATAGAGATATAGAGAGATAGAGATAGAGAGATAGGATGAAGAAAGGAGAGATGAATAGTGGAGCGAAATGTTAATACATTAAAATGTGATCATATTTTTTTATATCTTATTTATTATATATATATATAT
>CM030182.1:18174894-18187394 GCA_017639675.1 Aplochiton taeniatus
GGCTCCATAATGAGTTGGTCTGGGGCACTTAAGATGGCCGACTGCTTTGTAACTGTCACATTGTCAAGGGAAACAACCATTCTGTTTGTGTTGTTTAAAAGATGCAATAGCAGTTTGACACTTTAGGGGCTAGCTAGTTGATGTTAACAGACACAAGCGTTATAGTTATTATAAATCTCTGATGTGAGATGAGGTCAGTGTGTTTCCTGACTAAATTTGTCTGCTTAAGTATTAAGCCTTCACAGACAAAACCAGAGAAAAATTAAACACCTTGTTGCATTCAGAGATCATTTTCAGTTGAAATGGATATTCACATTTGTGGTAATTTACCAATTCTGTTATCTCCTTGATTAGCCGATATTAAAGATAACGTAACAATATAAACTAACCAACACACACAAAACCCAGACATTACGCTTGATATGGATGGAAAAAGTTCATTCATAACTTGATTCAAATGAAACAAAGAAAGACATAGTGAAGTCATTCCACTAAGGGAGATAAGAAAATACACCTCATGACTTTTCAATTCTTTCTTTATTTATATATTTATTTATTTAGTCATCTCTGTTTGGTTGGTACTCTTTTATCATCGTTGTTGCAATTTAGTATTTTTTTACTGAAAACAAAGACAGAAAAACAAAATAAAGAGAGAGAGACACAGAGAGAGAGAGAGAGAGAGAGAGAGAGAGAGAGAGAGAGAGAGAGAGAGAGAGAGAGAGAGAGAGAGAGCGAGAGAGAGAGAGAGAAAGAGAGAAAGAGAGAAAGAGAGAAAGAGAGAAAGAGAGAAAGAGAGAGAGACAGAGAGAGAGAGAGAAAAAAGATGAACCAATAGAAAAACAATCCAAAAGTCCAGGAAAAGGAGTAGAAAGCTGACTTAACATATAAAGTCGGCGCGAAAGATGGAGAGGAAGAGGGATGGGAGCGGCCGAACAGAGGGTCAGACAGATTACAGTTGTCCCTTAAACCTGGTTTCTATGACAACAAGAAACACTTGAGTGTCTGGAGACATGTAGAACACACTGGTCGTCGTGGTAATATCATCGACCACGGCCAACAAAGGCGAACGTTCTAAACGTTTAAAGACATGTCTTTTAGGTGAAACCAGCAGTCTGCCCAAGACCAGTATAGGATCAGATTGGGATGTACTCCCACTATGTTAAAAGGCTATGAGCAAGCAGGTGGGGGGGGGGGGGGGGGGTGATCCGAAACCAGTGATTGGTTAACTCCGCTTTGAAAAACCTAAGAGTACGTTTTAATGTCCCCTTTGTTCCTGTCAGGCAGGATGCAGCCATCGGACAAACCATCTGTGCACAAGTTAAACAGATGGAAATATCTTCTGCTGGAGGCTGGATCCTATGTTTAACATCGATGCAGCCATTCTAAGATCTCTATCATCAGATTGCGTTTTCTTTGTTTTTTTCAGTTTATGTTTTTGAAGAAGCTGTGCCAAACCCTGTTTCCTCATCCGGCTCCATGATACAAAGTCCTGGGACGTAGAAGTAGAGGGAGGGAGGCAACACAGGGACGTCGCATAGAAATATAAAGGAGTAGAATGAACAACAAGGACTCTGACTTTGTTTTTTCTTCAAAGTTCTGCAACAGTTCGCTGTGGTGTTTTCTTTTTTCCTTCTGGATTTTTTCTTTTCAGAAATAAAAACCTTTAGTCTGTTAAGTGTCCTCCAGTGAAATTGCTGCGGTACGTGGGTCTGTGTCCCTTCTGCTCACTCTACTTCTATTGCCTGACACTCCCTCACAACAGTCTTTGTAGTCCATCTGCCTATGCCCAATAATGTTCAGGGCAGCAACACCCACAACTACAACACCCACAACTCCACTCATTCCTTCGGTAAGTTAAAAATCACTTCCTGATGTCTCTTTGTCCTTGTAAATAACGAGGTGTGTCCAGCGTCCAATTTAGGCCAGGGATTGGCTCTCTGGTTAATCCATCAAAATGACAGATTTGGGGCCTCCCTCCTTACCTAGACTTCAAGGGGAGAGAAGTAGGAGAAGAGAAAAAAAAAGAAAAGAAAAAGGGTGACAAAATAACAATAGTTTCCTTCTAGGTTGCCGTAGTAACAGGACTGGAAGGGAAGGATTGGCTTTGGGGCGGCATGTTTGTCATGAGTCAGCCAATCAGAAGCCAACAAAGTCACAAGGGGACATGCTGCAGACGGGTATGGAAAGAAAGGAGCAGGAAAAACAGTAGAAAGACGTCTTTTCTTTGTCCACCTGGTTCAGAGGATCAGTCAGCCATTTGACATCGTTTGACCCAGGTCTCCAGAGGCCCCAGCCACCACCACTAACCCCTAAAACGTCCACATCTACCAAAAAACAGGCCCAAAACCACCACATTGACGACAGGCACAATGATATCAATGATTGAAATGATATTAAAAAGCAACAAAAATGTATTTCTCTCCTCTTTCAAGTGTCTCGATATAGTAATATATAACAATAATAAAAACAAATAAGAACCATATATTTTTATGAGGAGAGAAAGCACTGCCTCTCTCACCTACAACTAAAAATCTCAATATTAGGAGAATGAAACATACCAACAAGAAAAAAAAAAAGCGTTTAAGAAGACATCCATAAAAATAAAAATAAACAAATAAGTAGAATTAAGAGCCTTCCCAAACACAGCAGCTAAAAAAAATTGAAGAAAAGAAAACAGTTTCAATAAAGGAATTGCAGTTGCGTTCTTTACATGGCATTGCTGTACAAAATGAAGGGAGACAAAGATCTGGCAAAACTACCCACAATGCAATACACTGTCACTGAGGTGGGGCAGGCAGGAAGTAGGGATGGATAGAAGCCAGGGAAGAAGAGGGAGAGGCGGATGGAATGAAAAAAGAGGGATGAAGAAGGGGAGGGGTTTAACAACATGAGAAAGGGACTCAATGTGAAGGAAAGTAGGAGGGAGTAAGGGGAAAGAGAGATCGCTTAAACCGAAAGTGCAGAATTACTTGTAATCAAAAAAACTAACAAAATGTTGTCTTCCTTGCAACACAGATTTTTTTTTTTCCTTTAGTACTAACAATAATATTCTTTATAATCATAATAAACATAAACCTTTTTACAGCAAACAGTAAGAACAATAATGATCATCCTTTCTACATGAACATCAGCCGTAAAAATGAATGAATTCTCTAAAAAAGAAGAAAAAATAATGAAAGAAATGTAGAAAATGAACCACCAAAGTGGAGGGAAGATGGCAGAGCTGGTTTGTCTCGTGCGATTGTGATGTCACTCAGCTGCGTATCTTGGAGGATGTTGCAGTAACAGAACACCCCTGCTAGCCCACCAGAATGGGCTGTGCCCAGGGAGCAGGCTCTGGGCTCCCCACTCCGGAATGGTCCACTGCAGGGCAGTGAGGGGGGTGGGGGGCAGATGAAACCTCACACACATCTCCACACACACACATTTTATATGAATACTTTGGGTTTGTGGCTCTAGCTTGGAGCAGTTTTGTGTGTGAGAGTGTGTGTGTGTTTGTTTGTCGATATATTCATGTTTTATCCATATAATTGCTTGTGTGGGTGCCATTGAGACACATTGGTTTCTCTTGCTATGGCAACCGTTGACCAAAAAGGGCAGAGGCGGAGCTAATGTTTAGTTTACAATGAAACCGGAGAAGGGGCGTGGCTAGCAGAGAGGAAATGGCTGCTGGTTGGATGGGAGGGGATGGGGCAGGGGTGGGTGGGACCCCAAATAGAATCCTATCCAATCAGACAAAAGAAAGAAATGAACAGGAAAACAACGCCAATGGCAATGTTCGCTGGATGGCTGGCTATGAAGAAACGCTGGCACTTTGACCTTTCACCCTTGACCCCCCCCCCCCAACCCCCACCGCACCCTGTCCTGCTCAGAACAGAGAGAGCGGTGGGTAGCGCCCCCTGCAGACAGAAGATGAAGGTTTGGCGTGACGCTGCTCAACTCAACACCGTCCTGGCAGCTTGATGGATCATCTCAATACACCGTACAGTCCTCTGGAAGGAGGGAAGAGGGAGGGAAATAAAGATCACAGCTTGATGGATCATGTCAATACACCGTACAGTCCTCTGGAAGGAGGGAAGAGGGAGGGAAATAAAGATCACAGCTTGATGGATCATGTCAATACACCGTACAGTCCTCTGGAAGGAGGGAAGGAGGGGGGGGGGGGGGGGGGGGGGGAGAAACAGGGAGGAAAATAAAGATCACAATCGAATTGAGAATTATTATTGATCTAAATTGGTAATGGGCAAGTGAGGTAACCGTTATTGTGTGTGTGTGTGTGTGTGTGTGTGTGTGTGTGTGTGTGTGTGTGTGTGTGTGTGTGTGTGTGTGCGAGTGTGTATGTGTGTGTGTGTGTGTGTGTGGGGGCGCGAGTGTGTGTGTGTGTGTGGGGGCGCGAGTGTGTGTGTGTGTGTGTGTGTGTGTGTGTCTGTACCTGTACTAGACCCCAGCCTGCTCCATGCTGTACTGCAGGTCAGGGGGTTTGTAGCTGAGCAGCATGTCACTGGTGCAGGAGGAGGGGTAGCAGGGGGGGGGGGGGAGCTCCCCTTCCACTTCACACACTGCCGGAACACACACACACACACACACACACACACACACACACACACACACACACACACACACACACACACGTATTAACACTCAACACACACACTTCACATACATCTAAACCATCTACACACTGAATTTATAGCACACACACACACACACACGCACACCTCTAAACCTAATCAGGGAGAATATTACCAATATTGAACATGTATCAGATTGAACGTGTGTTTGTGTGTGTGTGTGCTAGTGTGTTTTCTTCTTCTTCTACTAACCCAACTGATCCCTCTGTTGCAGCTGCTGGCTTCCTGTCAGCGATGATTGGCTGAGGATATCGGACATGCGGGCGGAGCTCAGGGCCTTCCCAGCCAATAGGCTCATCCCTGACATAGGCTCCGCCTGGTCCTGAGCAGGAAGTGACCAAATGAGAGTGTGTTCAGAGTAAAGCAGGCTAGTGTAGACCCACATAGTCCTGTTAGCCCGGCCATGCAGTGTAAACCAGGCTAGTGTAGACTCACATAGTCCTGTTAGCCCTGCTTGGCCCTGCAGTGTAAACCAGGCTAGAGTAGCCTCACACACTTCTGTTTAGCCCTATTTTAGTGTAAAGAAGTAAAGAGTAAACTCATACAAGTGTGTTTAGCACTGTTAGGCCCTGTTCTGACTCACATAACAAGTCTGGATGGTGTGGTGGCCCTGTAGCTGTAACACGCAATACAGGGATCCAGACGGCCACCAATTATTATTATTATTATATTAATAATAATTATTATTATATATTGTATTATCTTGTATTGTATTTATTGCATTATCTGTTCTTATTATAAAGCACTTTGTGACCTTGTTTTTGAAAAGTGCTCTATAACTAAAGTTTATTATTATTATTATTATTATTCTACTACTACTACTAATAATAATTATTAGTGGTGTTTTGACTCACATAGGCGTCGTCACAGGTCTGGATGGTGTGATGGCGCTGTAGCTGGCCACGCTGCCTGTAGCTTTCCTGAGGACCCCTGGAGTATCCCACACCATTATGGTCAGGCACATCCATGGCCTGCCCCACTGGGGTCCTGTCCACATGCTCAGTGTCTGGAGAGGGAAGATGAGATAAGAATGCTAATTTCATAAGAGAACAGAAATATATTTCCTGCAGAACGCCTACCCTAAATACAGTGGAAAACCCTGTCCCTCAAGCAAAAAATAACGCTTAGTTGCTGTTATCCAGTATATTTTATTTACAAGTATCATAAAAAAAAAACGGCAGCAATTCAAAACAACGTTTTTTATTTTTATGACAATGCCCATTATTAGTATTACATGTAAAACATACCATTACAGTGGAATACCACCTCGTCACAGTAGAGGTTTAGTACAACAACTAATGTCTGCTGACTCAGATGACAGATGGCCCCTCACCTCTAGCGGCGGCCGAGCTCCTCATGTACTGCCTGTGTGTCGGGGAGGTGTAAGGAGGAGTCCCTCCTCTAGGGGGAGCCAGCATCTCGTGGCCGTCCCCAGAGCCCCCTGCCTTGGCCAGAAGAAGGCCCTCGTGTGCGTGGTGGTGATACCCTGGATGTCCACCGGGGGGCGACTGGTCGTCTTCCTCCATGCTCTCCGAGTGGGGCAGGCCGGGGGGGCACTGTCCCGGGCCCTGTGGGTCCTGGGGACGTACCTGGAGGAGGTGGTGGTGGTGGTGGTGATAGTGCGGGGGGGCGGCGGGGCCCGAGGAGGGCCCCCCCTCCAGACTGTCTCCCTGGCTGAGCTGGCGGAGCAGGAGCAGCTGTCCGTAGTCCTGGGGGGCGGTGGGGGGGCCGGGGGCGGCGGCGCTGGGCGGGGCGCTAGAGGGCGTGGGGCGGGGGCTGTGCCTCTTCAGCAGGGCGGCGAGGTCCTGGGGGGGCAGGCGGGGGTCGTGCCCCGTCAGAGAGTGCCTGGGGGACAGCAGCCCCTGGAGGGTGGGGGTGACGTGCTGCTGGGGCCGGTACTCCAGGGGGGTGGGGGAGAGCAGGGCCTGTTGTAACGGCGAGGGGGCGCCGTAGGCCCCCGCCCCCCCGGCCTGCTGGTAGGCCTCCAGCCCCGGGACGTTAAGGGAAGCCTGGAGGTACGGGTTGTAGGAGCCCACCACGCCTGAGGGCCCCCGGGGGGACAAGGCACCGGCAGCAGGGTCGCCCCCCACAGAGAAGAGGTGGGGGTTGAACTGGGGCTGGTCGTAGGCTGAGGCGAAACGACCCAGGCTGCGACTGGAGACGTACAGGGAGGGAGAGAGAGAGACGGGGGGGGGGGGGGGCGGGTCGGCGACCGGGGAGGAAGAGGAGGGGGAGAGGGTAGGGAGAGACAGAGGAGGAGGAAGAGGAGGGGGAGAGGGTAGGGAGAGACAGGGGAGGAGGAAGAGGAGGGGGGAAAGGGTTGGGAGAGACAGAGGCGGAAGAGAAGGGGGAGAGGGTAGGGAGAGACAGGAGGAAGAGGAGGGGGAGAGGGTAGGGAGAGACAGGAGGAAGAGGAGGGGGAGAGGGTAGGGAGAGACAGGAGGAAGAGGAGAGGGTAGGGAGAGACAGAGGAGGAAGAGGAGGGGGGAAAGGGTTGGGAGAGACAGAGGAGGAGGAAGAGGTGGGGGGAGAGGGTAGGGAGAGACAGGGGAGGAAGAGGAGGGGGAGAGACAGAGGAGGAAGAGGAGGGGGAGAGGGTACGGAGAGACAGGAGGAAGAGGAGGGGGAGAGGGTAGGGAGAGACAGGAGGAAGAGGAGGGGGTAGGGAGAGACAGAGGAGGAAGAGGAGGGGAGAGGGTAGGGAGAGACAGAGGAGGAAGAGGAGGGGGCAGAGGAGAGTCAGACTAGTGTGTATATATTAGCAGTCTGGACAGAAGACTCAGAATCTTCAAGGATTTGAATCATAGGTTGTTGTTTTTCTGTATCCATTTAGATATATAGTGACTAGAATGCAAAGAAAACTTTCAGGTCATCTTATTACCAAAGAAAATAAAAATAAAAAAATTAGATAAGAAAAAATACTTTTTATCAAATCTTGTTTTGTTGCCATGAAAATAATTTAAAACCACTTCTATGGGAATCAATGTTACATCATTACCCCATACCATATGCAAATAAAGGACAAATCAGGAAAAGATGGAATTGTAGGTAACAGACAACAGACAAAATGTGGGTATAATAGACATTTGACACGCCGCAGTGAGGAAATTAAGTAGTTGCCCTTGACAAAAGGGTTGTTAGCAGGCCAGCGGCCATCTTGGATTGAAACAAAGCTTTCTGTTCATCCAACGCATTGCTCTACTATTCACAGTACAGTGTCACTTCAAACACAGAGTTACTGGTTTTCCACATACATTCTAATTGGTCAGGATGCTATGTAGACTAGCAGCCCCTTCAACAGACCCAGGATCAGCAGCTCCTTCACGAAGTGTCTAAAACGTCATTCCCGAGAACCATGACAGGAACGCCCGCCATCTGACCCTAGACCAGTGTGAAGGGGCACCGTTACCAAGGTAACCTACTACTCCACTGAGCTGGAAGCACTACAGCTTTCACTATCGATCTCCACTTACTTCCTACCGCTCACCCAGCCAATCAGTGTGGAGGACTCACGGATGATGTCATCGCTCCATAGTAGGTTTTGTTTTTTTATTAAAAATAGAACAAAATACCCTTGGTGGTAAGAAATATTTTATAAAAAAAGATAGGTCAAACATGTACTGCAGGCAGTTTTGGGGGTAATTCTGACTAAAGCCTTGCTTGTCCTTAGTTTTTATTGGATAAAGTGCATATGGCCTAAGGAACCTTTAGGGGATTGATCAAGACAGAATCTATAATTGAGGATGACAGGAGATGTCAACTCATTTACTTCCTGTTGGGTTAAAGTTTGTCTGTCACGAAAAAAATACAAGAAAAAATCACAAACGTAAAGTTAAAGAAAAGTAAAATAATTAAAAGAGCAGGTGAAAATGGTCCAAGAATAATGACCACTAAATACAAAACTAAACAAACTAAACTAAACAAAATAATCAAATCTAAAAGATACAAAAGAAACCAAGGAGGGAAAATGAACAAAGTAAAAAGTCCGTGGACTTGTGGTGATATAAGGTGCGTTAGGTGGCAGTCAGGAGACATGGCATAGGGGTGGAGTCATGAGGACGGGCGATGATGATGATGATGATGATGATGATGATGATGATGAGGAGGAGGAAGCGGACGGGGTCACCTGTGAGTCTCAGCGTTGTCAGCACTCAGCTGTTTCCCCAGGACACGGTGGCCACATGGTGTGGACAGGAAGCTACCATGCCTCGCTGCCATGGCGGCCACTTCCACTTCCTGTACCTGGATGGTCACCTGATCAGACCAAAGCCATATAAGGAGAGACAAAACCTTTACATCATCAAATCGACAGAATTGGTATGTTTGTAATATCAATTCCAAATGTACAAATCAAATTTTGCACCGAGAAAAAACGGCCACGTTGCTAACAACCCATCTCAGGGGTCAATATAAAACGAAGTATTAAACCAGAAAATGAAACATGCTGGTTGGTTCACCTGCTGCTGCTGAGGCACGCCTTGGGCCAATGGGACGCCAGCGCGGCCTGACACAGCCTGCTGATTGGTGGGTACGCCCCGAGGGAGGGACGAAGGAGGCGGGCTGGCGCTTTGAGTCTGGTAGTACTGCACTGGTGATGGACCACCTAGAAAGATGGCAGGATGAGGAGAAAGAAAAGCAAAGAAGAGGGGGAGGAGAGATCAGACCATTTGACGGAGGTGAAGTAAATATGTCGCAAGCCAATAACACGTGAGCAAATCAAGCAAGGAGACAGGAGAAATAAACACTACAAGCCTTAGAACCAGACAGGAGAAATAAACACTACAAGCCTTAGAACCAGACAGGAGAAATAAACACTACAAGGCTTAGAACCAGACAGGAGAAATAAACACTACAAGGCTTAGAACCAGACAGGAGAAATAAACACTACAAGGCTTAGAACCAGACAGGAGAAATAAACACTACAAGCCTTAGAACCAGACTTGTTGAGTCAGCATGACGTTACATCTCATTCTACTAGCCTCCAGCTGACAGGACAAACAACACTTCTAACCATTCAGAACTCAATTACCCATAAGCCTGCTGGATCTTTTTACGGTTAACAATTGGTCTATCCATCTCCATAGCAACAAATAAGTGAAAGGGTCAGCACCACTAGAGATTCCTAACATTTTATTATTTTTTTATCTGAAAGATCCAGAACAGAAAGGTTGTTGCAATAGGCTGATGATAACACAGACAGACAGCTAAGGGGTTCTGGGTATTGTAGTACTGACCATGTCCTTGCATCATGGCTGCAGAGCCAGGCGGAGGGCTCTGATTGGACTGTCTGAAAAGGTGGTTGCTGGGATGTGTAGGCGGGGGGCTGGAAGGTTGGATACGCAACCTCGAAAAGAGAGGAGAGGGTACAGGAAATAATTATATGACAGTAAAATGTTACCAATCCAAATTAAAAACCGTAAGCAAATTGTGTTACATATATATATATATACATCCATCCTATCTGTATTGTAGGTTTGAATAAAGGAGGTCACATGTTGTGTGCGTGTGCGTGTGCGTGTGCGTGTATGTGTGTATATATATATAGTAGGTTTGCTCTCACCTCTGGAGCTGACGTGTGTATGGTTGTGCGTGTGTGTGTGTGTGTGTGTGTGTGTGTGTGTGTGTGTGTGTGTGTGTGTATATATATATATATATAGTAGGTTTGCTCTCACCTCTGGAGCTGGTGCGTGAGGTGCCCAGGCTGGCTGTCTCCATGTCCCAAAGACAAAGCCTGTCAGTGGGGGGAAACAAAACACACAGCAGGGAGTCACAACAGAGTTTCTGGGTGTGCCACCCCACATTGTTTGGCACACATTGAAGAAAGTTGAGGATGTGCTGTTGTTGTTGTTGTTGTTGTTGTGTGTGTGTGTGTGTGTGTGTGTGTGTGTGTGTGTGTGTGTGTGTGTGTGTGTGTGTGTGTGTGTGTGTACACCTGGATCTGCTGGTACAGGATGTGCTGTTGTTGTGTGTGTGTACCTGGATCTGCTGGTACAGGATGTGCTGCTGTGTGTGTGTGTGTGTGTGTGTGTGTGTGTGTGTGTGTGTGTGTGTGTACCTGGATCTGCTGGTACAGAATGTGTTGTTGTTGTGTGTGTGTGTGTGTGTGTGTGTGTGTGTGTACCTGGATCTGCTGGTACAGAATGTGTTGTTGTTGTGTGTGTGTGTGTGTGTGTGTACCTGGATCTGCTGGTACAGAATGTGTTGTTGTTGTGTGTGTGTGTGTGTGTGTGTGTACCTGGATCTGCTGGTACAGAATGTGTTGTTGTTGTGTGTGTGTGTGTGTGTACCTGGATCTGCTGGTACAAAATGTGTTGTTGTTGTGTGTGTGTGTGTGTGTGTGTGTGTGTGTACCTGGATCTGCTGGTACAGAATGTGTTGTTGTTGTGTGTGTGTGTGTGTGTGTGTGTACCTGGATCTGCTGGTACAGAATATGTTGTTGTTGTGTGTGTGTGTGTGTGTGTGTGTGTGTGTACCTGGATCTGCTGGTACAGAATGTGTTGTTGTTGTGTGTGTTCCAGCAGCCTCTCATCCTGTGGGGCCGCATACATCTTCTGCAGCTGATCGCACTCCTGATGAAAAAGCACACCAAAGACACTATCCAATAATCCATAAAAGAGAACAATAATAATAATAATAATAATAATAATAAACTTTGAATGAAATAGCACTTTCATAAAAACGTTAAAAAGCGCTTTCATTTTTTTTTTTTTTAAATCAATAAAAAGAACACTGAACAATCGACAATTGCTGTATTTTAAACAAAAACAATGACATGGTAATCTAATAATGTTTTAGTTTAAAGATGTTCATGTATCCATCCACCTTGTCCAAGGTTTTGTAGCAGGGGAACCTTTGTTTATGCAGGGGCTGACGTCAGTGTGTCTTAGAGGGTCACTTTACCTTCTTAGAATTAACTGACTTTGGTCAGCGGTTAAGACGCGTGTAGGCCAGTCCACATCCACAGCCTGCAGCCTCACACACGCGTACACACAGTAAACCACCTAAGCACTGGGGATTTCTTTTTAGGCGAAATGTCAACGTTCACATTCCATTCTTTTTTCCACCCCACATTAGCCCAAGATTAATTAAGCTGATTTAGGAAACTCTAAGGCCCCGAGCTAAGCCAAAACACGATGACATCATCGTCCTCTTACAGCAGGGAGTGATGGTAGCATTATAGAGAACCCTACTTAAACTCCCCGGCTAAAGAGAATGCTATTGAGGAATAGTCACTGGGTGTTCGCACCAAGCGCGGCATTACTTTGGGAACAGGGCTTTCCAATAGCCGAGATCATGTTGCTCTCTCCTGTTCTCCAGACCATGCTCCATCTCCCAATGGCGTTCTTAAGCACTTCTACACCCTAGCAAAGCTAGCAACCAACACAGCTATTAGCCCAACCTATTAGCACAACAACCAACTAGCACAACTACCTATTAACACAACTACCTACTAGCACAACTACCTATTAACACAACTACCTACTAGCACAACTACCTATTAACACAACTACCTATTAACACAACTACCTACTAGCACAACTACCTATTAACACAACTACCTATTAACACAACTACCTACTAGCACAACTACCTATTAACACAACTACCTATTAACACAACTACCTACTAGCACAACTACCTATTAACACAACTACCTATTAACAAAACCACCTATTAACACAACTACCTACTAGCACAACTACCTATTAACACAACTACCTATTAACACAACTACCTATTAACACAACTACCTACTAGCACAACTGCTGTTGATATACTCTGGCATTAAGTAGAACAACAAATCTTACAAGCATTACCACCAACAGCCTGCACACAAACCTTTTCATTCAGTCAACAATACAGGTCAAG